>JAGFPH010002210.1:159681-213023 GCA_018207615.1 Philaenus spumarius
CACCATCGCATCTCTGCAATTATTTAAGACACAGTTGCATTCCCGCAATTATTTAAGGCTTTTTCGCATCTCCACAATTATTTAAGGCTCCGTCGCCTCTCCACAATTATTTAATTTAACTATTTGAAGCTAAAATGTTTCACTTCTGACTGCAGTCCCTGCTTCTGCCTGTTTTTTAAGCGAATCTAAATACACAACTAAAGGGAGCGGCATGTGGGATCAAGCCTACAAGCGGCAAACTCCTAAATCCGGCCCTGCCTGCTTTGATGTCAAAATAAGAATATTTTTAATTCCCCAGAATTTTGATTATCCGTTACTTAGAAACGAAGAAAGATACTAAGCTCTAGTTTGCACCATTCTGTTTCTCTTTTAGTAAGCTTTGCAATTGTGGCTGCATGACCTACATTTACATTTGAAATTGTTAACCCCTCTTTGCCCATAAACACCTGCAAATAATAGAGGGTTACATATGTAAAAAAAAAAAAAAAATTGTTATGCAACTAGATATATACAAAATTTTATTAACTTATTTTCACTAACAAAAATAATGAAGGGGTTTAAAGGGACATTTAAACATTCTGTATACAGTGATATAGCATGATACGAAAACGTAGTTTCATTCGTAGACCGAAAGACAGCACTAGTGGTACGAGGACTTGATTAATTATTACAACTCCCTTCTCTAAAATTAGAGAGAGACAAAGTATATTTATTTGCTGTCTTTCTCTTTTACTATAGCCTGAGGTCTCATACAGATAAGAGCATCACTGAGTTAAGCTGTCAAAAAGCTGAACAATTCCTTCTCCCAGTTGCAATCTTATCATATCTTTGAAAAAATATTTGCTTATATTAAAATTTATTGTTTGCAACAGAAGATTTTTTTAATATTTTTATTTTTGAGAAGTAAGAAAGTACAGAAGCATTTTAATGAATTTTTTCAAGACGAGAGGTTGACAGACAGTGAAAAATATTTCAAAGTATTGGGTTTTTTCATGCAACTCTGGACACTTAACGTAAAGACATCTCGTGAACAGTACAATAACATTTGAGACCGTGGAAGTCTATCTTTCATCTTATTAAATGAGTTTATAGATTTAGGCTGTGGGAGGAGATTTAAAACTGTTAAATAAAATTGCTATTTATTTTTAATCTGACCCTTCCTGCAGCTAACAGTTAAGACAAACTACTCAATAATAAATAATTTGAGTCAGAAAAGGGTGCGTATGACGAAACATTCAAACTTTACGAAAATTTATCAGCTCAGATTTCCGAAAAATATATAAAATTTTTGTTATATATGGGGTATCTAAAATTTGACTACTTTAAAAATGCAAATTACATTTTGCTACTTACATTTTCATATGAAGGTTTATTTACCTAGTCACTGTTAATTAATAATTAGATATTACCTTCTTTGGTCCATCACGTGACTTCCTGTAGTAGTTTTTAGGGCCTATTTCGTAACGGTAACTCCAGCATCAGATAGTAGGCCTAATCACTCAAAAGACCTCGCCGCAAAATAAAATAAATTCACTTTAAAAACATAATATACAAATGTGTACTGTGACTTTACTTTAATGTGCGACGATTTCTTCTGAAAGATTATGACCTGATAATGGAGGAGTTACGGTTTCGAAACAAGTCCTCCTAAAAAAACTATGACTAGAAGCGACGTGAAGGACCTACAGAGATAATATCTAATTAATCTATACTAATATTATAAAGAGGTAAGGTTTGTTTATTTGTTTGTTTGTATGTAGGGAGTCGTCTCTAGAACTACTGAACCGATTGAAAAAAATAGTTTTACGAGATAATAAAAAGCCACACTATCCCTGAGTAACATAATCTACGATACATTTTGATAAAAACAATAATTTATTTCAATATTCGTAATTTTAGTTTCAAAAATCTTAGGTTAGACCTAGACCGATGAACCAACACATGTATTTACATGTATTACCATAGCAACCAATTGAATAAAATAACAGATAAAACAGCTAATTGCTTCAATATTTCCATTAACAGCTGATTCAAACTTTGCTACAATTATTTGTATTTCAAACTTTTAGGTTAGGTTTTTATTAAATTGTAGACCTTAGCCTTGCTGGTTCTTTTAACATTAATCCTATACCTTTATTATAGAGAAAAGATAATATGATTATGTGTACAGAAGGTTCCAACGGGGTTGGTGTGCGGATGACACACGTAACTTATATTTTGGTATGATGACATTTAAAGTTGTCTAGTAACGCAATTCACTTATTCGTGTCAATTAATTCAAATATCAAAGAACAGATTAAGTCATAGATACAAATAAGGATGCCCTATAATTAGCGAATTTCCGTAGGAAAAATGAGCTATAATGCAGTGGCCCTTATGGTAAGACCCCAAGGTCGGGAGTAGCAAATGAGCACCGATCATGGTCCCCAGAACACATTGCCACGGGCAAAAACCCGACACAAATGGGCTAATTACTAAGGTAATTAGGCCTAACAATAAAAGTCAGATATAGAAGCCAATAGGCCTAAATATGCAAATGTAGATTTAGTAATAAGTAAAATAACACTTTGTAAATAGATATCACAAGAAAAAATGTAAGTAAAAAGAAAGGAAGTAATTTAAAATAATTATATTGTAAATTACAGGCCTAGTCAATGTTAAACGTAATAGAAGCAAAGCTCAGTGAATTATTCTAAGGGAAATCGACAGGATAATTCTTGTCGAGTTTTGTCAAAAGTTGCAGAACTCTGTACTGTTGCCATGCGCCATAAGAGGCCATGTTAAAATTTTAAAGTATTTTAAAATATAAAATTAGTAAATTCCTTTTAATGAAATGTGTAGAGGAGAAGAAGACAATAATAATCTAATTAACCGAATTGTTTTAATTAAAATAATTACAAAGTTATAGAGCAAAGACTTAGCTGAAAAATGCTAAAATCCACAAATTAAAATAATTCAAAGGCCTAAATTGGGGATAAAGAAAAGAATAATAAATTAATAATAATTAACCAAAAATAAACTAACCTAATTAAATATTTTTGAAGGAAAAGGCTCAAAAATAAACAAACTAAAATAACTAATTAAATCAAGGGAAATAAGGCTATGTAGTAATTAATATATATGAAATAAGGTATAATATATATGTTTATGTAAGATACCATGTGAGAAGGGGGCATAAACCAAAAAGGGGGGTTGCCAAATCCAAAATTCGACGATTCACAGATAATAGGCCACAGAACCGTGCCCGAAGTGAAGAAGGAAAAAAGAAGAATAGTTTTGGAAGTTTGGGAACCAGGAGAAGAAGATGGAACCAAGAAAATTCAAATTTGGACCATTTTGAAAAAGTTAAAATTCAAAAGTAATGTAAAATTAACGAAGGCGATAACTTGAGAACCAGGAACCCTAGAACTACAACTCAAAGGAGGAAGGAATCAGAAGATGGTCAAGAATCCAATGAGCCAAAGAAATCCAAAATCGGACCAGGGGTTACAAAGTTAGAGCACTTTGAAAGTTTTAAATATCAAAAGTGCATAATTCCTGTATAGACTGGCACAACTTGTGTAAACAGTGTGGGGTGAGCTAGAGGGATGATGTAATGGTTACCACCACCGAGCAGAGCCGGATCTAGGGGGGGGCAGAGGGGGCACGTGCCCCCGGCGGCAAATTTTGGGGGCGGCAAATCTTGACAAAAGCAAATTTTCTCAAAAAAAATTCACGGAGAATCTGTCGTCAGCGTCGGTCGCCGCAGCGCCCTTCCCACTATACGCGATGTATAACGTAATCCAATTTACTAAGAGTTTATTGAAAGGGCGGCAGCCATCTGAAGACTTAAGTATTTAGATGGTGTCATTTTGGCTCCTATCTTATATATGATATATGTATACTATTATAATAATTACATCGCCGCCGCCGCCGCCGTCTTGACTATACTATACGTGATGTAAGATGTATAACATAGACTACTTAATTGTGAGTATGAGTATACTGAAAGGGCGGCAACCATCAGAAGACTTAAGTTTTTAAATGGTGTCATTCCGGCTAGGGGCACCACTAACTAGTAGGAAAGCTACACTATAGTCCGATTAAAAAACATCAATAAACATTAAAATAACTTCAAACCTGGCGGAGCGGTGGGGTACTATCAATATAAAGGCGGTTAGAAGAGTCTATAAATAACCAAGGTCCAAGGAAACGGTGCTGTGGGGTGGCAGGAGAGGGGGTGAGGCATGCAGATTAGTCATCACGCTGCAACACTTGTTTTATATAAATGTGGAAAATGTTTGACCTAGACTCTCCTTACACCCCTCTTTCCCCTCCATTAGGTAGATTGTGCCTACGTGATCCCTGCAGATATCATCATAAATCACTAAATCAGTTTCAGATGGACATTGGACAATCACTGTCATTATTATTGACAAGTCCACTTCTTGCTCCCTTACACTTGTGTTTAGTTAAATTGCTGTTTATTTTTAATTACTATATATTACTCATTATTTTTGTCTTGTGTTTGTTACATTGTTGATATTTATTATTATTTACTGTACATATTAAACCTAACTTCATGAATTGTTAATCTGGTGACTAAGTGTTTCAAATTTTGTTGCATTTACTTCTTTTTAATTGTAAACATGGATGGTCGTAAACGGCTTAGTGGAGCACAGTACAAAAAAATTTCAGAAGAAAAGAGAAAAAAAGAAAATGTTGTACTGTCTCAGACAGCGAAGATCGACTCGTTTTATAAGAAGACTATAAAACCTGGTACGTATATGTTCAACTCTTAAATTTAGTTGTAAATGTTGTATAATTATTAAATACTGTTGACTCATTGTATTGTAACTGAACACTTTAAAGTAGTGTTAGTATATAGTAATGTTGATGTTGTATCCCTTTTTTACCGTCTATATGTGTGTTTCGTGCAACAAATTTATTAAAAAATTGTTTTAGGTAGAACTAAAAAACTTAGAAAATAGAATACAGTATTATTTTATTAGAAAATATGTTCTTGTAAAATATGAAGTTTCTGTCCTGTCTTGACCAGCTTATTTATTATGGCCATTGGACCCTTTAACTACGTTCTAAGATTTTTCCTTAATGCTTTATAATACAATGCTAATAAGACCATTTTTATTTTTCAAAGTTATAAAGCTGTTGGACTTAAAACGGCTGTGATTTTAAAATTCAAAGTTGTCAAAGCAATAAGCATGGTAAAATATCGAAACACCTACTTTTGTACAGCCTTTTAGGCGTCAGCCGTTTGCAGGTTGATTTCTTTGAATATAGAATATAGTATTATTTTCTTTAAGGTGCGTACACACTTCCGCGCCTCAACAGCGCGCGGTGTGCGCGCCGAGCATTCGCCGCGCGTCTTTGGTTCGTTGAAATTGTTGATTTCGACTAACCTCCGTTGATCCATAGGAAACCCACGAACATGCAGTATTCATTTTGCCGTATAGTTGTAAACATTTTCACACTTAAAATGTTTATACAGTTACATTTAGAACTAAATTATGAAATAATAAATGTTTACTACTTTTAATGTAGGCCTAAAGTTGGATTTTTCCCGTTACCGGAAATGTTTGCTTCCTGTTCTAATAACTTTAAAAATAACATAATATATGGATTATTGGAGCATTTTCTATAAAACGCTATTGAATAATTTTGAATTGGGATGTAATTACTATACTTGACAAATTTTTGAAAAAATTGCTTGCAATACTCAAAAATCCGGGTGAATTAACAAGTATAGTTCTGGTTCTGCTATTGAGTGCTATTTCCAGGGTTATCTAATCTAGTATTGACAATTAATTGAGATTTACATAAAATATAGCGTTATTGTAAGAAACTGCCTTTTTAACCCAAACTATTTTTCCAGACAATGAAAATAATCAAGCAAACGAAGCAAACTCTAGAATAGAAGAAGAAAACTGTATTGATATCTCTGGTCCTGAACTCCCTGAAGTTGAAATGGAACCGTCAACAAACCAGGAGCTTGAAATCTGTAAGTTTTGTCTCATTTTACACAATTTTTTATTAAATGTAACTAACATTGTAGACAAAGTCTACTACATAACCACATTATAATTTGTGGTTAAATTTAAATTTTGTTTTAACCCTCCAACTGGCAACGTTATTTTGGAATTTTTGTCGTTTGCAAGCATATTTTCAAAAATTCGTAAAAATAGTAATTATTGTATCCCAATCAAAAAGTGTTCTTTAGCTTTTTTTATAGATAAACGTCCAAAGAATTCTTATATGTAACTAGAAAATTTATTGATATAAAATTGAAAGTTATTAGCTCAGGAAACAAAATTTTCCAATTAAAAGAAAGAAAATCAAACTTTACGCCTACATAAAAACCAGTAAGAAATTTTTCTAGTTTTTCATATTTAATATACAATAGTTTTGTAAATTAGTTGTAAATTGAAGTGTATACAATTTCAATTTTTTTCAAAACATTGTCCTACTACAAGACCACTAACAAAGGCAAACATATTTTGAAAATGGAATTACGAATATAATAATATACTTCATTCAAAAATGGAATTTATTTATATCAAATTATAGAGAAGAAATCATAGAATGGAACTGTATATTTGAAATTTTTTTAATAACCTTATTTTTATAAAAATATTCCACTTTGTTTCACTAAATTACCAGAAAACCAACAAATATCGTACAAACTCCTGCGCATGAAACACATATGGGAAATTCAAATTTAGTCTTATTCTATTGGAGAGACGTCTGCATGGTCAGACGCGGGCTGATATTCATTAGCATAGGTATGCTGATCATAATTATTTCGAATGACAGCTTCCGCCGGCCTATCTCTAACATTGCCAGATAAACATCTCCATTACCCAGTGTCCAGTGTATTGTTGGTAACGTGTTGATAATTTAGACATGAGAAAACATTTAATTATAATACAAATACTGAATAAACTATTTTACAGAATTCAGTTAAATTTATATTTACATTTTACTAAAGGATTTTTTGAAAACTTCGTTTTAAATTTTAAGGGTTGAACAGATTTAATTTATTAATAACTATTTGTATTTGGTGTGGACAACAACAAAAAATACATTTAGAGCAGGCTTAACGCTCTGTTCATCACTTTTTGGTGAATGGTGAAGCTAAAACAACTAAAGCTTATTAATTAATCTAAATGACCTACACTCTTATTGTTTTTCAGGTGGTAATGAAAAGCCTTTCTGTGTCACAATCACCACCACTGTCGCCACTAATTCAGCGGTCAACGACAACGTTTACAAAGATGGCGAAGATGAAGATGATGCATCACTTCCAGTTCCCCAAACATCAGAGTCCTCATCCACCAGCTCTCATTGAGGATCCGGAATAACCTGTGAGTTTGATATTGACTTTAATGACCCTGGGTCTTGGCCAAAAACACTTTCTGACTCTCAAAGATGCTACATTACAAAGATGAAAGCAGAGACCCAATGTGAACCTGACATTTCAAATAGTTTCAGAGAAGGACGAAACTTGACCAAACTCTGGTTTACCAAGAAGTTAGAGAGTGGAACCGTTGTTAAAAGATCTTGGTTAGGATACAGTAAAAGTCGTAATTCCTTATATTGTATACCTTGCAAACTATTTTCTCATTTAACAAAAGACTCAGCAGCAAATCTCTCCTCATTGTGTAAAGATGAAGGGTTTGTTAAATGGAAAAAATTGAATGAAAAATTACCTGACCATGAACGCTCACCAGTCCATAACTTTGCCTTTTGCAAATGGAAGGCTTTGGAGGCCTCTCTACAAATAGGTGGCATTGATAAAAATGTACAAGACTTAATGAAAAAAGAAGAGTCTCATTGGAGAGCAGTGTTGCACTGTATTATTGATGCAGTGTTGTTCCTTGCTAAGCAAGGTAATGCTTTCCGAGGGACAAAAGAAGTGAAAGATTTTGGTGACCCAGATAGTGGATCATTTCTTAACACCATTGACCTAATTTCGCGATATAACGTCCCTCTTAGTCAGCACATTGAGCGACATAAAAAAGGACAGGTTTCATATTTTTCTCACCACATACAAGACGAGTTCCTCAACATCATTGCTACAAAAATTAGAGAGGACATTATTAAAGATATTGTAGACGCCAAATACTTTTCTTTGATATTAGACTGTACTCCTGACATCAGTCACAATGAACAGATGACTGAAATAGTTCGCTACGTTAAAAAGGATAGCCCAGACATTGTGGAGAGTTTTCTAGATTTTTTTAAAGTAAGTAACAAATCCTGCGAAGGGCTTACCCAAGAGATACTGCAGAAGCTAGAAAGCGATGGATTGGATGTGAAAAACTGCAGGGGCCAGTCATATGACAATAGGGCGAATATGGCTGGTAAATACAAAGGGGTGCAGGCAAGAATTTTAGAGCTCAATGAACTGGCATATTTCGTGCCCTGTACTGCCCATTCATTAAATTTGGTAGGAGTACATGCAGCGGACACTTCAGTTGAAGCTCAAAGCCTTTTTGGCACACTTCATAGCCTGTACAATTTCTTTGTCGCTTCAACCTCACGGTGGGAAATACTAAAAGAAAATGTTCCAACAACACTGAAATCCCAGAGTAAAACAAGGTGGTCTGCAAGAATTGAAGCAGTGGAAGCAGTGTACAAATATTTCGACAAAATTATACAGGCATTGGAAACAATTCACAACCACCCATTGTCAACATCGGAGTCAAAAACTGAATCCAAATCTTTAATGAAAAGCATGAAAACTTTTGAGTTCATCACTCTTTGTTGTTTCTGGTACTCTTGCCTGAAGAAAATTGACAATGTCAATAAGTATCTGCAAAGAGACGACTTGACAGTAGATAAGGCTTGCAGGAATATCCAAGGACTGTTGAACTTCCTTAAAGTTTCAAGGGACTCCTCGCCTTTAGAAGCCCTTTCTGAAGCCAAACTTATAGCAGAACAAAGTGGTGTATCAACGACTTTTATGGAAAAAAGGAAAAGAAAAAAGAAAGTAATGAGCGGTGAGCTTTGTGAAGACGATGATTTTGGCCGAGCACCCAAAGAGCGTTTTGTTGTTGCCATGCTTCAAATAGTTGACAGACTGGTGATGGAGTTAAGTTCCAGGTTCAAATCTCTAGAAAATGTAAATGCCAAGTTTGGTTTTTTGAGTGGCGTCAACATTCATGAAATGAGCCTAAATGAGTTGAAAGTAAAGGCAGGTGACCTGGCAGACACGTACAGGGAAGACATAAACAAAGATGATATCATATTTGAAGTTGAAAGTTTTAAGAGCCACGCCTTGACAGTTGACGAAAACTTGAATAAAGCTAGTGCGTCAAAAATGCTGAGTGTGATTTTGACAAACAAACTCGAAGAGGTGTACCCAAATATTACCACAGGACTCAGACTACTTCTAACCCTCCCGGTGTCGGTAGCAACAGGTGAAAGAAGTTTCAGCAAATTGAAAATTGTTAAAAACTATCTAAGAAGTTCAATGACCCAACAGAGACTTTCAAACCTTAGTATCATTTCAATAGAACACAAACGTGCTTCTCAGATTAATTATGATGAAGTAATACAAGTCTTTGCCTCAAAAAAAAGTCGAAAAGTAAATGTAAATATGTAAATGTTATAATCTACTAATAAATCAGTATTGAAACATTTTGATGTTTATTTTAACTTGCCTAGTATCCTCTACCATCCACTAGTAAAAATGAACTTCAAAATCCTATAAAGTACTATTTTTAACATATTATGTGATGTATAATAATAGTTGAGTGGGTAGCGTCGGGGGGGGGGGGGGCGGCAATTTCTAGCTTGCCCCCCCTCAGAAAAGCCCTAGATCCGGCTCTGCCACCGAGGCCAATACAATTAGTTATTGCGCTGCAAATGAAATAATTAATTATCGACGAAACTAAAGTGGATTAATTAAAATAAAGTCGTGAGACCTAATTTAAATAATTAAAGGAAGATTCTACAAGCTAGAAAAACCAAATAAATCACCAGAGAAACGAAGTTGTTAAAAAAGGAAAGAGTAAGTCTCTTGATTTCGATTTGAACAGTACGAGGTTGAGGAAAGGAGAATTAAATTTAGTTGTGAGAAGATAGCCATCCAAGGACCACGTCAAAGTTTGCAGAAGCAGCAGTAGGTCGGCGAATATCACCAACTCCGGTACAAGTCAGCGGGCCGTAAGAAATCGCTCTACCTTAAGGAAGAGGAGGAATCCTGGGAGGAAGGAAGAAAGAAGAGGATCAAGGACTTCATTCCAAGGCCTAAACCACCTAGGAGGAAAGCTGCGATCAATCAGATTTATTTGTGAGTAGCAAATAACCAAGCTATATAATTTTTAAAGTAAATAAAATCCAGAGATAAAATTTTTAATAAATAAAATCAAAAGTAATAGTAAATTCAGCGGAAAGTGTAAAAGTAAAATCATTCAGGAATATTCCCTATTCTCACAATGGTATAAAAGCTTTTCAATATAAATGTAAATAATATCATAGGTGTAAATATCAGGAATATGTTTGTTTGAAAATTTCAAGAAGTGGAAAAGAATAATTAATTTGTTTTTTGAAATTAAAAAAGTTTTAATTTTCAAATCTTAATTTCTTTCATTTATGAGTTAACTACCCTATACCAAAAATTTAACCAGTGCTCTAGAATAAGTTAGTTGATAAGGTTCTATTAATTCTTGTGTGTGACATAATAACTCTAAACGGCACGGCCCGGAGAAGGAGTCAGGCTAGAGCTAGTGAAATATTATATAAAGTGTATTTATTACAAACAAATCTTTTAAGATTTAGGAAAGTTAGCGTATTTCCTATTTCTTGTCCACGTATACGCGCAAAAAATATTTAAGGGCAAATAAAATAGAAAATAGAGGCGGGTGCGACGTAACAAGTGACGTTAGAACCCGAATTTTGAGTAGGTGCGCGTGTGAGAAGCGGCAAGTGGCTTCAGAATGAGGGCTCGAAACCCTTTGAGCACGACAGCTTACGAAACGTGCGTGTACGGCGTGGCAACATGTATATATATATGTGTTCGCACTCTAGCGGCCGCATTTTAAGTCCAATTTGGTACACATGTTGGTTATCTACGTCGCTCAGAAGAGTTCGTTAGCCAAAAAATCCAACAATTGGAAGCAGGTTTTTTGAGATT
Organism: Philaenus spumarius; assembly: GCA_018207615.1. Classification (NCBI taxonomy): domain Eukaryota; kingdom Metazoa; phylum Arthropoda; class Insecta; order Hemiptera; family Aphrophoridae; genus Philaenus; species Philaenus spumarius. The sequence continues at coordinate 170,819 of JAGFPH010002210.1, forward strand.
TTTCCTACGAGAATGAATTTCTTTTTGAGTTTTTTAAACACATATAAATGTAAAATGTTATTCTGCACATTTTGTTTTTTACGCGACCTCATAGCTCGCTTGGTACCCCCAAAATCGAACAAAACGTAAAATACCATAGAAGTACCCGGTTCAAAGCCATGTGGTGGATTGTGCCGTGGGGTTGGCGTGCGAAGCACGCAATGCATTGTGTATTGAAGATACTCCTAATACGAGGGTTGGCGTGCGAAACACGCAATGCTATGTGTACTGAAGATACTCAATCCCAATATGCGGAATGGCGTGTGAAGCACGCAATGCATTGTGTATTGGAGATACTTCCAATACGGAGTTGGCGTGCGAAGCACGCAATGCATTGTGTGTTAAAGATAATCCCAATATGCGGAATGGCGTGTGAACCGTTTTGCAGCTATTCAGCACCGTCGTGAGTAGACCTATTTTGCAAATTGCTGGTTGAAACCCTAAAACATAGGCCTATAAACTTAATTTTGGAAATTTGCTCAACTCCCGTCAGCGGTTCAGCTGCTTGGTCGATTTATTATTTATTGGATTCTAATGAAGCAAATTGGTACTCATGTAATCTATGCTTTTACTTTAGTAATAATAATAGTATCTCACAGATTAAGTAGGTAAGGTTAAGTTAGAACATGTTATTGAGTCCGCATTGATTTAGATGTTACCCACCAGGATATGGAGGACAACTTGGAAGTCGTTACTGCCTTACAATGGCCTGCTTAGTGGCGCAAGATAAGACTATATCGGCAGAGGAGATTAACTACTCTCGGAAATTCAAAGCAAACACCACACACAGAGCGAGATATATAACATCAATACAGTCTGAAGTAGTATAAAAATAAATAGATTTTTATATTACGTTTTTTATTGTGCCGAAATAGTACAATACCTGATTAATAGTATCTAATAGATCATAAAAGGATATAACGACGACCTTGAATACCTGCGCTTTTACTAAAAAACAATCTATAGATTATATCATTCACAAAATATTAATTAAAACATTTTTTTTTAGTTTTACAGTTCATCTAAGTGCCCTTCAAAGCAATGACTAAATAAGAATGTACATTTTAATTTTTGTATTATTATATTAATCGTTTTTCTTTTACGTTCATTCTTTGTGTAATCAGCACAAAGCCAGTTACATTACATTATATATATACTAATATTATAAAGAGGTAAAATTTGTTTGTTTGTTTGTATGTAGAGGGAACTACTGAACTACTCTGGAACTACTGAACCGATTGAAAAAAACAGTTTTACTAATAAAAAGCTGCACTATCCCTGAGTAACTAGAATTCATGTTGATCTAATTGTTGAAACAACCCCTAAAAAAATAAATATTAATTGTTATACTTTCCTTTAAAGCAAGAGAGTTGAAATTTTGTACATTAATTTCTTACAAGATACATATAGAAATGTAAACTAGATTTGCACTTTGTCGCGTGCTGTTAAGGGGTGAAATGTAATAACAACCCCTATAAAAAATGTTGATTGTTATACTTTCCTTAAAGCTAGAGAATAAACCCTCAATTTACATATTTAATAGGTAGGCCCATTTATATAAAAGTAACCATGCGGTGACGTTTGTTAGTAAGCCCGTTATCTTGTATGCTGTTAGCCGTGTCGTACAAAGTGTTCGAGGAGAATTGCAGATGGTCGTTCATTACGTTCATGGCTTGGTTTTCTTTGTTTTTAAAAGCTTTGTATATTTCATACTCCTCAATAGCATCCATAATTTTGCCTTTTTTGCATGTATTCAATGGTATCAAATTGGTTTCAAAGTCAGTATAGCCATGGTTTTGGTCTATCAGGTGGCGTGCATAATTCGATTTATTGCCATAATATGTTCTTTGAACCTCTGATGGAACGCTCTTCCTGTTTGCCCTATATAGAACGAATTAAGCATCGCTGATTTTTAAACTTTTTGGCCACCTCGACTCTGAATCATTGGTCTCTTATTTGAAGTCGTTCGCATCGCTCGCCTAACGTCAGAGACATGCAGCGTGGCTGGCAAAAGTGTGCCTGTTGCTCCCAAGTTGTCCCATTCCGAGCGGAGGGTCAATGTGGGAGACTACTGTAATTGGCTCGCATAGTCGCAATGCACTGTAGTGCGGGGATAACTTGAGGATTGGCGGACGTAAAATTCTGAACCGAGTGTTGAATGAGTGTGATTGAGGGAGTGGACGGTCTAGTGCAACGTTTAAAGAAAACAAAAAAATGAATAAAAAGCAGTACCGGCTCCAGTAAACCCCTGCTTAAACATAAAGTTTCAATTCTAACCGATATTGTGACTTGAGATAACTATGATTAACTGTGGAATCTATTACACTGGCCCAACAGATAATGAATTTTCTATGAAATATCTCCTATATTAAAACAGTACACGCTGTAATTATTTTTCTCCCGAATATCTCCATGTCCCGAAAAATGCCCCATTGCCCAAAGTCCGACCCTTGTCGATACGCAGCAATCTGTTCAAGACCCTCGGTCCCTATGCCGGCACTAGCTGCTCGACCACCTCACATTGGTCCCATTTCTAGGTCAGGAATATGTTTAAACGGCCTACATAATGCGCTTTGGTAATTTCAGGCATTTCTATAATTTCCTTTAGTATGTCATAACCAACTTTCTGTACCAACAATCTTACATTAAACATTACTTAATCTGCTTAATCACTACTACATTATATCTGACCTGCAATTAACCTAACCATTCCTGAATTATTCTTAACAACTGCTTACTCTTACATCAAGGAAACCGAAATGTATTAACTGTGATTTAGTTCTCATCTCTAGTTTATGAAATTCCATATCAATTATAATGAGTTTTGATGTTTTCAATTTGTTTACTAAGTAAATCATTGAAGACAACAGTAGCTGCTTTAAATTTAAACAAAAACCCGGTATGGCTATCATCGCACAGTGCTTTTAAACATAGCCTAGAAAACAAAAACTAAAAACAGATCACACCAACCGACAAACTCTGCATTCTGGAAGTCAGCCTTGAATCAGAACCTGACCCACGTAAAATATCCCACATGAATTTGAACCGGGTAGGTACTTTCATGGTATTATTTTATCGATTTTTGAGGAACCAGACGAGCTATAAGATGTAAAATAAACGGTATCAGTTAACTGACACAAACTTTCTCCCAACTTACTGTAGTCAAAATAATATTGTTTTTAATCATTTTATTTACTACTTTTTAGAACAAAACAAAAAAATAATATTCTACCTACGTCAATCAAATAAAAAATTATTGTCCCAGGCGGGATTCGATCGCGCGACCTTTGAATTACTGGCCGTGCTCGCTACCGTGGTGCTACCCCGTGCGGCCGCTGCCGCGATGCTAGATTGACAACACAAACTTGTTTATTTTTAAACATTTCCCCATATTTATAAAACGCCGAAGTTTTGATAAAAGCGGGTGGTGTCATTTTGTGTGGCACCTTAAGCACTATAAATACTGAAAATTTGATCAAAATCGTTAGAGCCGTTTTTGAGAAATTTGCATTTTTGTAGTTTTTTATGGGTTTTTAGGGGTAAATTACCCTTAAAAATTAAAAATTCCAAAAAATGCCTGGAGATATTAGGGTTTAGTACCTACATACCAAATTTCATGAAAATCGGACCAATAGTGTCCTCTCTGGTCGTGTATACATACAGACAGACACCACTCTAAAAACACTTTTTTGGGTTCAGGGAGCACCAAAACAAAAAATTCCACTAAAAATATTTTTGGGTTCAGGGAGCACTAACACAGATAATTGCACTAAACATTTTTTTGTTTTTTGGGGTTCTGGGAGCACCAAAACAGATAATTCAACTGAAAAATCAAATTCGAACATTTTTACGAAAACAATACTTTCTCCATATACTACGTATAGGGTGGAGAAAGTAAAAACAAAATGTGCAGAAATAGTCTCCTGTATTAATTTGTTTAGATAAAACCCCCAAAAAGGTTCATTCTAGTATGGAAAATCTCAAAAATTGCTACTTCCAGTAAAAAATGTACTTCCGGTTGTTGGATTTTTTTGGCTAACGTACTCTTCCGAGCGATTTAGAAAACCAACGTGTGTACCAAGTTTAGACCAAATTGGATTTAAAATGTGGTCGTTAAAGTGCGAACACATATATGAATATATATATATACATAACATTTTTAATGACACCCTAAAACATAATCGGGGCTCATTGACCACGCCCCCTACCTTAGGTCTCACAATAACATTTACTGCAATACCGTAGCTCATCTTTCAAATGGAAATTCGTTAAAAACAGTACACCATTAACTTAAAACACCAATAATAAAAATAACTCAAAAAAGCATTACAACTCAAAATAAAGTAAAATTTCTTTATCACATCAAGTGGCTAAATAGTTTAGTGAGATTTTTATTCCACTTTCCCTCATTAAGGTAAAATTTGAAGTAATGTTTGTGTAAATGTTAATGTTCACGTTTTGTCTAGGTGTGCAAGTAGTAATTTGTATTTTGTACTCAGGATGAGGACTGTTACTCCATTCACGATCATTTTGGACACCATTGAAACACTATTCTTGGGATGCCGAGTTAGATTATTTTCTTTAAGCCTTTGGAAACCTAAATATAATGGAGTCCAAAATAAGATCGCCCATGCAAATTATTAGCGAATTTCCATAGGGAAGACGAGCTATTGCAGTGACCCTTATGGTGAGACCTTAGGGCGAAAGTGGGCGATGAGCACCGTTTTGGAGAACATATTTTAGAGTGTCATAAAAAAATGGCCGCATTTTAAATCCAATTTGTTTCTAATTTGGTACACACGTTGGTTGTCCTAAGTCGCCCGGACAAGTTCGTTAGCAAAAAAAATTAACAACAAGCACGTTTATTTACCAAAAGTAACTATTTTTTTAGATTTTTCATACCAGAATGAAACTTTTTGGGTTTTATCTAAAATAATAAATGTAGGATATTATTCTGGACATTTTCTTTTTTACACTAACTTATGGCTCACTTGGTTCCCCCGAAATCGATCAAAACGTAAAATACCATATAAGTACTCGGTACACGTTAGAAATTTTACTGTGGAGCATCTTCTGATCCGAGGCTGGCGGCCGTGTTTGTATGTTGCGAGCAAAGCAAAGCAGCCCATAACCCGAAATCGCAAGGTCAATGTGTAAACTCGCAAAGCGTGATCCAGTGCTGGAGGCTAAGGTGCAAACAAATTCTACTAATATACTTCCAACACTCAGGCAGCTATTCAGCGCCTCTATGAGCAGACCAATTTCTCAATTTTTAAAACCCTAAAACATATAAATTTGATTTTGGGAATTCGCAAACCTACGTCAGCGTTTTAGCTGCATGATCAAGTTATTTACTTTAAGCTAGGCCATAACAATGTAGGTATCTAATAACATTTATTTCAATACAATTAACAATTATACATAATTACATAAGTTAATTATTTTCAACATGCTGCACGTGGTTTTCATTTCTTGATCATTTCAGCAAAGCTCAAATTTAGACTTGTTCCATTTATTGTCATGTCATGAAGGCAATTAGACCTTCACAGTTGTTATTTTGCATGAACTTGATTATTGCCGATTGACAAATAACAGGAAGTAAGTTTTGAAGACTATGTTTACATAAAGCAATATATAAACACTGCATCATTGTTTGACACTGGAGGTGGTGGTTTAGTTTGATTCCATAATGAATATATTGTCAGACAGAATTACTCAAAGTCAGTCTATGGTCGTGGTTACTTTTGCTGTAATGGTAAGGACCTAGGTTTACTTGAAAATAAGTGATTTTGGTAAAAGTTTTAATTAAAACTATTTTAACATAGGTTTTTGTGTATTTTAAAACGTTTAAATGACAAAGTTTTTCTATACTTTAGCAAGTTTTTAAATGAACAAAGTCTTCCGTTTTGATCGTCCAAAGAATGTGTCAGAAATTATTTTAATTTCAGAATTTAATATAATAATTTTAACAAAATATCATACCAGGGGTACAGAAAATATAGCACATCCCCGGCCCTATGGCTCTACTTGGATTTCTATGGGGGAAATCTAATAAAGCGTATTTTGGACGTAATTTGCTTAGAAATCTATCCAAAACAATTTCATTGTTACAAAATATGAATTTTTAATGTGATTAATAAAACATTTACTTAATACAAAATTCTTTGAAGCCAGGAGGCCCCTAGACCCTTTTATAAAAAGATTCAGTATTTCACAGTGAAACCTAGGGAAGAAACTTCAAATATGTGTGTGCGTTGGGGTATAGAGCTCGGTTTTGCTCAAAAAAGAATCGCTAAAACAAAGAAGCACTTTGATGAACTGAGCAAGGATGAAAGGCTGCAAAAGCCAAAATCTTGCTTCAAAGTGACTGTCTTTTTACCCATGATGGGCAACTAGACGCACAATTTCAAGGAATGAAGTCAGTTTCTGAACACGTACAAAATTGTTCAACCTGAACTTATTTTAAAATCAAGCGGGGCCGCCAACTTCATGAAACTATTTCCTGATGACATTTCGGCGTGATGAATATTCCTCAGCAAAAGTCTGTAAAAAGGAATTTTAACGGATGAACAAGATTCCAGTTTTGAATAGTAATATAACTCATTGTGTTTTGCTTGTAACAATACATTTGCTTTCGTTTTGAACTTGTGAGATAATTTCAAAAATCATGTCCCACACTCACTTGTATTATTTTCCTTACAATAATTATCAAAACAAACTTTAAATCTTTCTTTCCTTTACATATTTTAATATCAATAGTTGAAACTAATTTAAGTTAGTTGAAACTAATTATGGAAAAAATTCAATGTAAAGTTGTTTGTTAAGACCAGTACATATAGAATAAGTTATGAGTGTAGTTATGTAGTACCCTGTATGACACAGGTTACAGAGGTAGATCGAGATAGGGGGTAAATAATGTTGCAAGTCGTTCATTGTTTCAACATAATATTTTCAATTCAGTATCATGTGAAAATAAAACTCATAGGTACTACAAATGTGGTAAATTTTACCTCTAGAACGCATTAAAACACGTTTTTGGGGGTTAATTTGTCAACATTTTCCCCCAGACCAAAATTATCTTGCCCCAGGGCCCCCAAGTTTGTAGTTACGCCTCTGCCTACAACCTCACTCCTCAATCAAAATGGAAACAAACAAACGAGTCATCAACTCATACACATTTTTCTGTCAAGGACCAATTTCGAGTTTCGGTAAATAGTGCATTAAGAAATGAAAAACATCAGTAATACATATACATTAAGTACCTTTGTATAATATAGTTTAATGTGATTCAGTTGTTAACGCTTGAATAATTGTCATTTGTTTGAAGCTAACCAAACTTGCATACTGGCATACCTAGCTCCCAGGGAAAGGAAAATATGTATATTATTAATTATAGTCACGCAATTTTCTTTAAAGAGATAAGCACTAAAATATGTTTTAAATGTTATGTGCTGTTTCATTTTACATATACTTATTTTATTTTTTACAAGAGTTCAAGCATGAGCTGCTACTGTAGGTCACTACTTGGTGTTATAGGTCTTTGTGTATTCACTAACGGTGTAAAGGTACAGACTCAATGCTGTGTGGGTTAATATTTCACCTGAACAGCCAAATTGGCTTCCCAAATTTTAAAAGTTTTCTTGGGGAGGTCAAAAATATCCCTGGACTCCTTTTGCCGAAGGAGGGGAGGGTACTCCTTAACACGTTCACTGCTACGCTAATTTCGTATTTCCTATGCTAGGAGTTGACCTTTTATTTTTTATATTTATAGTCTAAATGAGTAGAAATTACTTTATTTTTGATTTTTGAACCTTTCTTCGTAATAATCACTAATATTTTAAAGCCGACGCACGCAATGCATTGTGTATTGAAAATACCTCCAATACGGGGGTTGGCGTGCGAAGCACGCAATGCATTGTGTTTTGAAAATATTTCAAATACGGGGGTTGGCGTTCAATGCACTGTGCGTCGGTCGCTTCTCATAGTGTTCAGTGTCAAGCCCCATACCCCGGTCTAGCCCCCCCTAGAAAATATCATATGGGCGCCCATGCACACTAGTACCGTAATAGCTATTAATATCAAAATAAAGTATTAGACATTAGCTGTATGTAACTGTCTCTTGAAACTGGTGTTCATCAACCTTCTTAAAAATATGGGAGTGAAATTGCCTGACATGTAGCAGAAAGCATTCAACATACTTTGTGTATGTATATCGTAAACAAACCCATTAGGCTGACATTTCTTATATATTTTCCCCCAAAATAATTATTTTTTCCTTATTTTTCGCCTGCCAAAATTTTCCCAGCCCAGTCTCAATTTACTTCAAACCCACTTCCTACGTATTTTGCATCCCTATATCATACATTATGATCATGGGGGATGAATCCCCTCCTGAAATTTCATGTTCCATTTAAATATCCAACTTTAAAATAAATCTATAAGGCGGGTTACACAGTGAAGTGGTGTGGCATGCAGCTCGCTGCAAGTGGCAAATGGTTGCACGCCACGCGAAAACCAACCAGTGCTTTAAATGGGACCCTACACACTGAAGTAGCAGTGGTGTGGCGCATCTTCCATTTGTTTTTGCCATTTGTTTTGTTTTGTCAGTGGTTAGTTTAGTTCAGGGTTAATTTGTGTTGCACTCAATTTTGAATAGTTCCATTTACCACGGTTCCATTTTCCTTTTAAACTACCAAGCTACTTTTAAGCTATTGGTATCAATATTTAATCTTTAACGAACAATAGTATGTTGAATTTAAAAATCTCATATGGGATTCTGAAGCCTTTAATTTCCCTTTGACGCAAGTAATGGAAATGCAAGTGCTTTCTTTTTTCTTTATGACACTTAAAAAAATGCATATTTATTATGTACTTTAGCATGACAGGGTACCATTTTCACCCTTTGGGCGCAAGTAATCTAAGTTAGAGTCCTTATATTTTCCATTTCTCACTCACTTATAAAACAAAATATACCGTAACCTGTAGCAAATTTCAACTCTTAGCACCATGAGAAATTGAAAGAATTTATATATTTGTACAGGGGTGATTACCCCGAGATAACATAGGCCTACGCTTATATCCAGATTATAAGCCAATCAATATTGAGTTTCATCAAAATAAGTTAAGTGATTAATAATATAATGTACCTAATAATATTCAAACATTGTTTATATGATGAAACATTACTTCAATAAGACTAAGTTTAATTTATGGCTGCAGATATGTGTAACAAAAAGATATAGTCTACTTGGTACAATTCATTTATATCAATTCCAAAATACAATAATAACAATAATTACGCTTATGTCAATATTTTTTTTAATATCATCATAAAAAAATAGGCTAAAATTCATTCTCTTTTACGCCTTTGTCTTACAACAACAGTTAACATCAGAAACCACTCGTTTTCACTTGTTGACATTTTTGACTATACTGATAATGGTCAGATATAAATGTACGGCCACGTGGCGCCATTCCAGTGTGTAAGCTCCTTGCATCGTACTCGCTGATGCACTGGCACGACGCATGGAGCAAGCCTCTTCACTGTGTAACCCGCCTTAGGTTTAATCTGTTGTCTGTGAATTCATATGCAAATCAATAAAAGATTTAACTTTAGATTGTTCAACCTATGATTATATAAGGTTCACAAATATCTTGATTATAGTCTACAGGGGCGGATCCAAATTACTGCGTGATTCCAGTTACTACAGCGACAGCAGAGAGGTCTTTTGTTACAAATCGTTACTTAAAGATCTATTTGAGAAACACTACAAGTGCAGACAGATTGAATGGCCTTGCTTTGCTGTTTATACACAAGGAAATCAATGTAAACCCTGACATTATTATTAAAGAAATGGCAAAAAAAACTCGACATTTGCTTTTGAAGTAATGACTCTTGGTCAAGAATATTCATTTGATAATTATTTTTTCAAATATTATTTTATTTAAAATGTTAATGATTGCATTGTTTTTATAAAAGTTTTCAACTACCGTAATGATTTTTGTCTTACGTTGAACACATTTTCATACGTTATTTTGATTTATATAATGATATAATGTACTTTCATAGTTTAAATAATATTGCATAGAGTGGAAATAAGACTATTTTCTGTAAAACTTTTATTGAAACAAAGGTATATTTATATATATGATGTATATTTGAAATATATTAAATACTGTACTTTGAAGGTAAAATAGCTGGCACATGTACGTCAATTACTCTGTACGCATAGTTTAAGGGGTTTTTAACTTAAAAACCACAGCCTTTATGATATTAAAATTTATTATTTAAAATAATTATTAACGAATACTTTATTTTAACAGATAGGCTTAGTACACGCTCAACGGCCAGGATGCTATCGTTATTTTCCTCAGAATGTGACATATCAACGGATCCCTTGGCCAGCTCCCACCGTCTATCAACAAATCCCTGGGCCAATTCCCACCTATCAACAAATCCCTGGGCCTGCTCCTACAGTCAATCAGCAAATCCCTGGGTCGACTCCCACCATCAATCAACAAATCCCTGGGCCAGCTCCTACAGTCAATCAGCCAATGCCTGGGCCAGCTCCTACAGTCAATCAGTCAATGCCTGGGCCAGCTCCTACAGTCAATCAGCAAATGCCCAGGCCAGTTCCTGGAAGTAATCAGCAAGCTTCTGGGTGAACGCCAATAATATAATAGCTAACTTCAAGAATTAATTTTATAAATATAGTATTATAATGTCAACAAGTTGTAGAAACAAGTGTTGGATGTATGTTAAACTCGAAAGATACAAAACAACTTACATATAATTAGTATCTTTGTCTTTTGGATAGTATTAGTAACATAAATATATATATGATCAGGTGTCAAGTTAAATGTATCTCTATCATATCAGTTGACCATTACAAGATCTGAGTGTAATCATATAGGTTACTATTTGTGTCTCTTATATTATATACTAATCATAGGATTTACGCCTATAATAAGAAGAAAATAAACTTTTAAAACTATCTGTTGGAGGTATATTTTCCACAGCAATTTATTTATATTTAGTAGATAATTATTGATGATGATAGGTAGGGCCTACTATTGTATTTAAAAAAATATGTTGAACACGGAGAGCATAATCAGCATTAAATTCTTGAGATTTCGATTTAAATTTGGTTGGTAATAGAATGTAGGTTGGCATTATGTGGTATTGTTGGCAGTATAATAGAGAGTCACCAAAACTCAAAATAAAGGTAAACATGTTTGTACACCTATACAGAAATAATCTAAGTAATAACACGCATTAAAAACAATTGGGTGTACTACGTTGGAAGTGATAACTTCTATGACCGATTTATATTTTTATCAGTATTAATGTTAGAGGACAATAAGGGTCAACAAATTATACAAGTCAACATATTGTCAAAAAATATTACATCATATTTTGAAATTGCATAATTAATTACTCAAATAACAAATTATTCTAAACTGCTAAAAATTGTAAGTAAGTAATTTTAGTATATTTTCTCACGTTATACATTACATATTTTTATTCCATTTTAAGCGTGTATATAATCTAATTATATCAAATTATAAATAATCAATATAAAAATTGATAATATTCCATTTTTGTTTAATTCAAAATAAAGTAGTCTTTAGCTTTGACTACAAAAATGTAATATGGTTTTAAATTTCCTAAAGTTTGTAAGAAATTGTAGAAACTTAAAAAATTGTTAACTATTTAAAATTGTTAATTATCTTAAAAAGTGTTAATTTTTCAAAAAATAATATGATTTCCTTTTTGTTTATCAGATTTAAAAATGCGTAAGCAAAGGTTATAAATTTTTCATTTAAAAAAATTATGGAAAATCCTCAAATAATAATAAATATAATAATTATAACTGTCAATGTACTTACCGACTTTCTGTATTAAAGAATCCATCAAAGAAAATTCAACCCTCTTATCTATATTATGAGTCACTTTCTATGTATATAGTAAATCATGTGAAAAGAGGTGACGAAATATTTATAACAGAAATAAATAAGACAATGATTTTAAGTTAATCATATAAAAACCGTTGAAACTCTCACTGATGTACAATATACTCAAAGTTACGACGAGTAAACATCCTATGGGCTAGTAGTTCTGAGTAATCGCAGGTGGCAGCACACAACAACTTTCCCCGATGACCGCACCAACACAATATCAAATATTTAAAGCAGAAGACCGTTAGAACACTCGACGATTCACACTATACTCACACAGTAAGCTGACAAGAACATATACTACACTTTGATCTTAGCCAAGAGGCCGAGAAGCGATACTATTACAAGGCACTTTGAGTAACCAGTTAAAACGTTTCTAGACTGTAATAGCGCAAAGTTTATATAAATTGTAATTTTTTATACCTGTCACGGTAAAAAAGAGCACGGTTTCCGGGCGAATTGCTTTCAGGATTACGTTTGAAACGTTACTAGCTACATTTTAACATGGAAGCACGCGCTTACTTGCCTATATATACTATGAGTCGCCTATCTCCTCTCCACTCTCTGACTTGTGTCTACGCAAAATTTTGTGATGCGATATTTCAGAAACATAGTCAAGCGAAAGTGCCCAACGGGCCAATAGAAAGAAGTTATCACTTCAAAAAAGATTTAAAGACCATAAAATTTGTATATCTGAATGATTATCCAGAGTTATCATAGTTTCTATTGTTTGAAAATTATACCAAGAATAGTTACAAGTTATTAAACTTTTCACTTCATAAAAAAAAGACGTCGGCAGAAAACACAGTGTTGGTCGAAATTTTTGTACATTCCTCGAACCAGTTTTCAACTGTACAAGAAAAACTGTAGAATTAATATCGAATAAAAGTTCAACAAAGTTATTTTCAAGTTTCAAATTAATGTAGCATCGAGTTATGCATGTTACTAAAGTTTTAAAGTTCAGGTTATTGATGGTTTGAAACCTGTTTGAATTTGTAAACAGAGCTTGCAAAGTTATACGATTAGGCTTATACATTGCATTAGTCAAATTACACTAGTTCTGTACAAAGGCCCCCCCCCCCCGCACGGGGGGTGCAGACTAGCTGCACCTACTAAGAGGGGTTTGGCGTCCCTCGCGGTACCCGAGTCAAACAACGCCTAACACATACAACACATATAATACATCCATCCAATTACATACATACATTAAACAATACGTACATTTCCACTTTCACCTTTTGTTAGGATTTCAGCTGTGCAGAGCCATTGAACGATGGGAGTGCCAAACCTACCAGAGTTTTCACAACCTCTGGATTTGGTAAGGCTGACTTGAGCTTGCTCTGCAAAGACGTGTGCGTGATTTGTGTTCAGCGGCCAGCCACTTTCTTCAGGTTCTTGGTCAGGGAGTGTTCGCGGTGTTGAAGAAAATCGGATTCTTCTTCACAGTAGTATCGGGTTCCGGACTGATGCCCATCCAGTCTGGCAAAAGAGTGCTCGGGGCCTCACGGAACTGGGGTTCGGAAATGATCTCAATGTGATCTGATGGACACGCCCTTACCGAGTTTCACCTGATACCACCTAACATGATGCGCTGGACAAACAAACCCATGGAATCAAAAACCGTCAAATCACATTTTAGTACAAAGAGACATCATTCAGATTTATGTGTTGGTTCTATAAACCAAGAATTGTTTAAGAAGACAAAGGAGAGGGTTACTCAACAACCATTCGAGTTGTACCAAATTTTTAGGTTTTTCACATGCTGAAAAAAGTTCTGATTTATCAAAGGTTTTGTCCTTGTTATTAATAAGGTGATTACTGAAACAGTTGGCCTTATAACAGCGTATTTGTTCTGTCAGGAAATAGCTTTATCTATGGCTTATCATCCTCCTCTTCTGCATAAGCAGCAGAACTTTTTGCAATACTCAAGGCACTCAATTTTGTACCAGCAACACTTAAGCTTGCCCCCCTCAAAGAAAGCCCTAGATCCGGCTCTGCCCGGATTTGGTCCAAATTTGGTATACACATTGGTTGTTTAAGTTGCTCGGGCAAGTTTGTTTTCCAAAAAATCCAACAACCGGAAGTAACTATTCATTGAGATTTTTCGTACTAGAATGAAATAGTTTGGGGGTTTTATCTAAAAAATAAATGTAGGATATTATTCTGCACATTTTGTTTTTTTACACGACCTCATAGCTCGCTTTGTTCCCTCAAAATCGATCAAAACGTAAAATACCATAAAAGTTCCGGTACAAGTGGGGGCATCTTCTTCCGAGACCCAACGACCAAGTTTGTACACTGCGAACAAATCGAAGCAGTACATTAGCCGATGCCACAAGGTTGAGGTGCAAACTCGCAAAGCGAGTTTTCCGCTGCGAGTGAGTCGAAACTGAAGGCTTAGGTGCAAACAAATGCTACTTATATATTTCGTACACGCAGGCAACTATTGAGCACCTTCGTGCGTAAAACAATTTCCCAAATTGTTGGTTGAAACCCTAAAACATAGAAAATAATTTTGAAAATTCGCTAAACTTACGTCAGAGTTTCAGCTGCGTGGTCGAATTATTTATAAAGCACCTTTTTTACCAACAAAAATATTATGAGTAAAAACAAAATTTTGTATTTGTATACACATGACTGTGTAGCCCTTACCATATTTAAATGAATATTCTCGTAGCTTCCAGTTAATATTTATATACAGCAGGTACAAAATTACCTTTCTTCTCAAGCAGATGATTTTCACATTTAGGAAAACTATTAAATTTTAAACACATAATTAATTATTTGTGTACTGCTTTAACTTTATGCCAAATAAATTTGATGAACAAAAACAATTTACCAAAAATATAAAAGCATGTTTATGCTTAAAATTTGTGTTCATATTTGGCTAGTTTAACCCTTTCAACTTGAGTGTCGGGGCAGCCCCGCACCCTACTAATCCGCACGAACTCCTATGTCGTGCGAGCCCTGAACTCGCGATGCCAACATTCTCTGATTCCATTTGAACGGACGTAGTTACTTTGATAACCGCTATTGTTGAAGTTTAAGTTGTGCTGCTATCTTTGGAATTTTTTTAGAACCATTTGAGTTCAGTTTCTGTGGTTTTGACCTAAATAATGCTGTTGCTAAGCAATAAAATAAATAGTTGAGGCAATTTTGTATAAATTGGTGTAAAAACTAATTTTTTCATCAGTAATTAAAAATTTAAAAATTATACTTAATAATAAAAATATATGTTTTATTAGTCACAGAAGAAACTACAAATAAAAAATCAGCCTTTTACTGTAATTAGAAATACTTTTTTTTTGAGTAAACAAATTAAAGTGCAATATTTGCTCAAAATTAAATGGAGCTGATAGCAACACTAGGTCCCCAGTAATTGGAAAGGGTTAAATCCTTATTTTTGTATGGCCTAAATGATATTCCTTAAAAATAAGTTAAGCATTTCTTCTGCATTGACTGAAAATACTGTACATACAAATAAAAATTAACACAATAATAAATCTTGGTAAATTTATTATTGCTGCTAACACTGAAATGTCAGTAACAAAAGGTTCAGCGCTTTTAATCAAAACATATTCTGCGTACACTTTTGTTTAGGAAGACCCACGAATAAAAGTTCAACAAAATTGTGAAGAGTTATTTTTATTGTACTTTACTCATACAATAATAATGTTTTAAAAACTCTTTGGTACATAATCGATCTTCAAAGAAGATTTTTTTCATATAAGAAATACACATCATAACCAAATATTCAGAACAGTCTAAAATATAAAAATAGTTTTGATTCAAATACAAATCACAGGGTAAAATGTCAACATTTACTCAAAGATGTCCTTGAAACATATATATATAGCTCTGTGTGATTGACAAACTTAAAGCTTACGCTAATGTATAAACAGTTTTGACTCAGGTAAAGAAACCTACAATAGATTGCATAAATAGATATACGTACTGTGTATATAATTATCTTAAGCATTATCACAATTTTAATTAGCAAAGTTGACAATCATAAAAATTAAGGAAGGATTTAAACAATTAATTACATAAAAACCCATAGTAAGTAAATAATACATGGTTTTATTGAATAACTAACCAATGAAACATGCTACAACTTACTAAATCTCTTATAACTTTTAACATATTGATAATAGAAACTGAAAACATAATAAAAGACACATAGAAATAATCTTTTGTTAAATAGAAGGCCTGTCCAGAAAGTAACAGACGTTTTGGCCTGGCGTGGTAATAGACGGGGGTCTAGCGCCTTCTTGGCGTCCAAGTGTTCCTACACTCAGTACCCAGCAAGCCGTGTTAGCTTGCGCATCGTGCCTATCGTACTTTGTATACAGTGAAGTGTTAAAAGGAGCGCTGCAATTGAAAATCCCGCCAGTTGTGAAGTACGAGCTGTGATAAGGTTTTTGTTGATGAAAAATCACAAATCAATTGAAATTTATGGCCAGATTTGTAATGTGTACGGCAAAAGAATAATCAGTGAAAACCGAGTGAGGCAGTGATATTAAAATGGCCGAACCTATTTTCACGATTTGGATTGCAGTGGTAGGTCTAATCTTGTGAGTGACGAATTGGTGGCGAAAATCAATGGAAAAATCCGTGAAAATCATCATTTTCTCCAAATTTTAACTTGGTTACCACAAATTTTGTGCCAGGTGGGTTCCGAAAATCCTAATGGAAGACTACAAATACAGAGACTTGCTGCACCACTGTCATTTCCACTGGAAGACTACGACAAAAGTGGAAACTAAGCTATCGTAACTGGCGACTAGACTTGGGTAAAGCAGGTCAACTGTGAAACAAAATGGCAGTCGATGGAATGGGGACACACGCATTCGACCAAGAAACCGAGGAAATGTCAGCAAGAAAAATCATGGCTACTGTGTTTTGGGACGCTCAGGGAGTGACTCGATTTTCTTGAATGTGGTCAAACAATCAACTCAGAGAGGTATTGCTAAACACTGAGAAAATTAAGACGTGCGATACAAAACAAGCACCAGGAAAAACTCAGCAAGAAAGTTTTGTTTTTCCACGACAACACTCGTCCACACCCAAGAACTCTTGGATGGGAAGTTTTCAATCATCCGCCGTACAGCCCGGATTGGCGTTGATCGAATACCAGTGATGAAGACGTGGCTCGCTACGCTACGCTTTGACGCTGAACTTGAATGCCGGTGTAAACCAGTGGTTGAACTCGCAGGCGGCAGATATCTACAGAGAGGGTATTGAAAAGCTTGTACTACGTTATGATAAATGCCTTAATTTAAATGGTAATTATGTAGAAAAATAGCCTAAGAGTTTACCTTTAAAATGTATATAATAAAAATCTTTTTTTTTTTCACTTTGTTAATTTTTTATTTCAAAACGTCTGTTACTTTCTGGACAGCCGACGTATAATTTTGGTTTGCCTGGTTTTTTTAGGGTTAGAGTTAGTACCGTATATATTATATTTATTGTATAATTTTAAAACAAAAGGCAACATTAAATGCAATAATAAGGCTTAAACATTGCAGTCCACATAAGCGACTATATATTAAACATTGTAATGTATGATAATCCTTCCTCAGTTAAAATGGTTGACGTATTACTTGCCGCAACAAAAGAACCTATACTAAACCAAGAACCTGTAAATGATGTATATTTAGGCTAGTGAGTAACACTTAGAGAAAGTACGTTTCATTTAACCTTGTACATTTAATTAGTTTGGCCTATTGAGATCAAATATTTTACAATGTACACATTTTGATTTAGTTCTCGCAGAAATTATGGCAGGAATATCAAGTCTACCCTCCACAATGCTTTATCCCTCTGAACTGGCTCACAAACAGGTTCATCGTGACTTAAAAACAATTAACATATTTTGTATTTTGCTGCACTCTAAATTTATGTAACTTACTCCAGTATAATTGTCAACAATTTGAAAAACAGCCTTATCGTAGAACTATTATAGGCCCAACATTTAAAATGGAATGTTTTATTTCAAACTTGAAATCTAGGCCTATATATATAATACAATTAACAATGAAAATAATTTACCATTTTAATCATGTACACATAAATCAATAATGCAATTCTTTTGTACAAAAGGGTAGGTAGTTCAACAAGTTTTTTATTTATTTTGTAAAATAACTTATAATTCTGCACTTATTTGAATTTAACTGAATGCATAACAAATTAGTTTTATCACTAAACCTTAAACCTAATCATTGATTAATAACATATCATTTACAGGTTCGAAAACCTAATTAATCAGTGTGTTCCAACTTAAAATAATCTTAGCTTGTAAAACCACAGTTTGTCCTTTTTTCTTGAAACATTGAAACACACTCAGTTTAAAACTAAGTTTTTGGTAACAAAATGACTTAAAACAAACATGCTTATATTTATTTTTGTTTAACAATCATGTTCAGTTAATAATGTATAGTTAGGGTATCTTAGTTATCACAATACAAAATCTATGTTTATATTATTTGGCATCGTTAAATATATATACAAGCAACAAACAATCAAAGGGTAATTTTATTATACTTGCACTTCAACATTTGTTTAGTTGAAGATTTAGTAATAAATATTATTTTGTAGAAACTTAGGAAGAAAAGTTTTACTTGTTACTGTCACAAAAGTACAAATTTAAATTATGGACATCTTGCCAAACACAAAATGTTGTCAAATTAGGGCTCTACTCTCCGCTAGAGAGTAAATATATTGAATCATCCAAGAAACAAGTGATAAACAATTTAATGCTGCTAAATTTCCTCCCAGAATAGAAATTTAAGGCTATTTTAACAGTATCTGTTTCCAAAGGTATTCATTTTTTAAATTATGATCTCATCAGTAAATATTTACAATTTTATTTCACTGTTGATACTTATAACTGTTAAACAGAAGAACAACAGCAAATTCCTACATTTACAAGTTCTATAAAGTGACCTAATAAGTAGGGTATTTGAAATGAAAATGCATTAGGTTTAACACAACTCATGGAAAATCAATACGGTATAATGTGGCAGAGAATCAAAGGTGTAGCAGAGAATTAGTGTGTATTTTAGTACTGTTCAGACAACGGGTTGATGATCCCACAGTTTGGACTCAATTAACTTTACTGGCAGTTATGGTTCATCAACATCAGGAAGCAAGGCAAAATATATTTTGTAGAAGATAAAACTATATTATTTCTTTCAGTGGCTAGATATTTTATTTAACTCTATGTACACAATATTCCTTCAGTTACTAATCATTTCTTACCATGATATTAAGTTATTAAAAATTTAATGTTTAATTTTATGCTATAAAGTAAAATATAAAAACAGTTTTCCATTTATTTTCATTTAGCCTACTTATGATGATCTTTAAATTATCAACTTAGTATAGTGAATAGAAATTAATTTCTTAAACATCCTTTTAATAATATATTTACATCTACAGTAGAGCCAGGGTTATCCGAGCCCCGACTAATCGAGTTCCAGGTAGACCGAGGTAGAGAAAAAATTAAAAAAGTTCGGTTTGCGGTAGATGCATGCGTTAAAGTCACCGCGCAAAGTGAAATCCACATATAGCGCCAAATCTACTGTACTGTATTTACATTAGTCACATAATATTTCGTCAAAAATGGTTCCAGTAAATAAAAAGCACAGTTTTGAATCATTATTAAATACAGTAATTCCAATGCTTTGCTAATCATCAATAGGATTAGGATTTTTTACGTTTTAAGGTATTTTGACCGGTTCAAGTACTGTTTATTCAAGAGAATAATAGATTTTCTAAATAAATAACATAACTAATTTATTCATAAGTAGTGAACTATATAAAATCAAACAAATGACTTGAATAAACAATAATATTAATCGGGTAGTCGGATACACTTAGTAGCGTAGTAAGACTAGACAAACGCCTGTGATTATTGTTTACGCGATGGTGATGTCATCATTATATTGCACCTGCTTCTTGCTTCTATCAGAAATTCTATTGTGTCCAACCCTACCCGGCTTAACCTCACTCTCACGCTTCTTTAGTTTTTGTAAATACAGTAGTTTGATTCACTATCAAGTAAATCCTCGCTCTTAAAACGTTGTGTGTGTCATACTGCATATCGTTCGTTTAGTTTTCAAACGAGCGAGATCCGTTAAACAGAAAACACTTATGAACTTCTTCAAAAAAATGTTTGTACTGGAACATATACTGTATAGTATGTGTCTTTTTTTCATTTTTTATTTGTATTTTATTTTCATTTGTACGCTTTGCTAATCATCAATACAATTTTGTTAAGGCTTTTTCACTAAATGTCACGTTGTTTAATAAAACTCATATTCGCTTTGTTATGGCAATGTGCAGTGTAAACCAGTTAAAACCAGTAGTGTAAAAATAGATATGGGGCATAAGCGAGTGAGGTTCGTTAAACAGAAAGCACTTAAGGACTTCTTTAAGTAATCATTTTTTATCCAGAACATGTACTATGTATGTATTTTTTATCATTTTGTATTTTATTTTTATTCAGACTTTAGTTTTTCATTTGATAATACAGTAGATGCCTTTTTTTCACATCTTTGACCACGTTTTAATTGATTTCACCAGTTTGCCGTACGTTTCCCTCTCGATTTTTTATAGAGTCCGTGTTATCCTCGCTCCACATTACCTTGGATAACCGCATCCCTACTGTATATGCATTTTTATTGATTTTGCCTATTATATTGTATATTGTTTATAAATGAAGTAATTTCTGCAGATTAGTTTATTTGTTAAAGGTTTTATTCAGTCTTCTATTATGTTTTTAAATATGTTTCTTAAAATCTAACACCAAATGAAGAATCAATAAGTATAAATGTCAGTAATTATAATAATACATTGTAGACAATAAACCACAAACTAAATGTGATTTGTTTTTTCACAGTCATACAGTATCATTTTATTGTGGTCAAGTATAAAATATTCACATCACATAAATGTACCCTTTGATTGTTCCTTGCATATACATATAAATAAGTTAAACTAATGACTTAAGAATGTGTTTTACATTAAACATAAATTACCACACTTCACACTTATTTGTGGGATTCATCCTTGATCCTGAGGGACATTTAAATTCTTGAGCAAATTCGGGCGAATTTGACAATGACCCTATCACCCGAAACTTTGAAGGTGTGTGTGGATCTTTCTCGATCTGCAGGTTTGTAGCTTCGTCTGTCATCGCTGTACACCATACCTACAAGTACAAACTATATTAGGAATTATTTTACAGCAATTGTGTTCTTTGTATGAACATAAACACTTTTATATTAATTTTGTATTTTGTTCTTTTATGTTGGGGAAGTGAGATGAGTCAGATTATTAATTTATATTTTAATTATATTAGAAGTAGAATTTTATTGGTAGCTTACGGTGCAACAAGCATACAGTAGAACCCCTCTTAACCGGTCAGGTCGGGACCGAGACCCTGGCCGGTTACGAGTTTGGCCGGTTGATCCGAGGTTCCCGTAAAAAAAAGATTTTAGTTCAAAAATAACCTACAATACATATTT
This sequence comes from Philaenus spumarius, assembly GCA_018207615.1. NCBI lineage: Eukaryota > Metazoa > Arthropoda > Insecta > Hemiptera > Aphrophoridae > Philaenus > Philaenus spumarius. The sequence goes on from JAGFPH010002210.1 coordinate 192,346, forward strand.
CATAAATAATAAAGGAAATAAGACGTTATTGCAACTGATTTTATTGTATGTACTGTACATACACACACAAACAAACACTAACAAATTACATGTAAACATGAAAAATGTACAGTACACTTCCTCCTCCCCCATTCCACTCCCCTTCCCTCGCCTCCTTTTCTCCCCTCCCGTTTTCAAGCACTTTTGCTCTCACGAAATTCAGTAAGGGTTCCGACAAATAAACAGACGAAGAAAGAGAAACAAAGGATGCCGCTTGGTTAATTGATTCCAAGAAAAAATAATACAGTTGCCGTGGGAAGCAAGATTTGATCCCCCCTCTTGCTTTCGCGGCAAGAATCAATCGACAAGGCGGCTTCCTTTGTTACGCTCCTCCTTCCCCCTTTTCCCTGCTACAACATTAACACATACAGTAGCACAAATAACATTGCGTCATCCCGAAATGTCCGTAAAATAATCGATGTTTGAGACTTCGGCCAGTTAATATATTTGATTTTGTTGTTCCTTGAAATAGGCCGGTTAATCCGAGGACCGATTGATCCGAGGCCGGTTAAGAGGGGTTCTACTGTAGTTGCATTTTGTAGTAAGCCAATGACCGAGCTAGACGAGTAAAATTGAGTGGGGACAGAGATGTTAAATAGAGGGGAATAAATTTGAGACAGGGCTTTTTTGGGTGGAACCAATGCAGGTGTACGTTGGGGCAGGACGAGCTGACCGGAAGAAGCCACGAGGACAAAATAAGGTGAGGGAAAATTTCTTGTGAATATTTGGGGAAATTGTTTTAGCATCAAGCTAAGTAGAATCAGTTTTATTTGAGTGATATCCGTGTTTGAGAATTTTGGGAAGTAAATATATTATTTTAACTCAGTTTTGCCCGTAGAGTAAGGCATAAGATTTATATAGATTTAGATTGATTGTTGTTGGATGAATTAATATCTCTGTGATTAGTTGTATGTATGGAATTAAAATAAAAGATATATTTATAATGTCCTCGGTGGAATTAATTTGAATACATGTTTTTGTGACCCTCTCACTCCAAAATAATTCGAGCTAAGCGAGTTGTTTTATTAAGAAAAGGTCCCTACGTAATAAATTTCCAGGCATGGATGTTTGTAAACAGTTGCCTGTTGTATTTCGTTTTTCATTAAACATTCAGCTGTTTAAAAAAATGGCAGATAGCGTTATTAATATTGATTTATAGCGTTTAATTTAGCGGTAAATACAGCTTCTTTAAAAAAGTAACAGATAGCGTTAATAGTATTAGTACTTTGAGCAGAAAAATACAAAATGTACCCGTAAGTCCTTTACGGAGGTTTGGCGGCAAATGAACCTGTACGCTCATAGTACTCAAAAGGTTAAGGGATAGTGTTACGAGTGAAGCATTGTGTAAAATAGTATATCATGGTTATGTATAATCAATCTTACGATATAGATTAATTCTTTACGATATTGCCTATTTTAAATTACAAAAGAGAATAGTTAGAATAAAGACAAATTCCAGGCCATTAAGCTCTTGTAAAAATCTCTTCCGAAGGCTGAAGATTCATACACTCACTGGTCTGTATTTATATAAAATCTTGACCTGGATTTGTAATATTAAAGATAAATTACAAGCAAAGCTAAATTTCAGCACAGTTAAAATACTAGAAATGTTAATCCTTTATTTCCTCAACCATTATTATTTTATATTCCTCAACATTCAAATTGTACAATAAGGCTACCCAGTGCTTATAAGAATTTCAATATTAATCAGTTTAGAGTAAGAATAAAGGACAGTATTATTGACAGAGCATACTATTCACTAAATGAATTTTTAGTAAGCCCAGTTAATTAGATAATAGTAATTCCAGGGGTGCCCAGAAGGGGGGTGATATGGCGCTCAGAGCGCCATCAAAACAATTTTTGGGGGGGGGGGATTTATAATTTTGGGGGGATTTTTGAAACTATAAATAAATGAGACAATTTGTGAATCACAATTGAAATTTCGTGTATGTACGGTAGGATGACAATAATACATTAATATTATTGGCAAATGTATTGCTATTGTAGTATACAGTACAGTAAATAATCTACCTATTTATAACTAAGATATTTTTTGTTCATTGTCGGTATAATTCTCTCGGTTTCGGTAGAATCTTGGTGTGGTCATGCCCAACCCCCTTCCCATCTCCTGCCGCCGCACGAACTTAGAAATTCCTTTTGCTTCGGTCAAGGCCATAGGTTTCCAAAATAAACACAGTTGTGTGACTTATCACTGCTCCTTCCCTCCCTCCAACCCCACCTGCTGATCAGCTGTTCCATTTCCATCACAGAGTAGTATCCTGTCGTCAATCAGTTCAGCTTCAGTGCAGTGCAGTAGATAAGATTACTTTGACTTAAATAATGCCTCGAGCGTTGAAAAGAGCGATCAAATACAAATGTTAAGAAGTTATGTACCACAGTGCACCGCAACGACAAGTGGTTGGCGCATTGTAAAAAGAAACATCTTATAAGTTTAAAAACGAGTTAAAAAAAAGAATTGGAAACTTTCAGCAGGCTTTACAAAGTAGCATAAAGAAGTAAACATTTCAGACATCCTTCATAAATGTGATAATTCATCAGACGGTGAGATGTCATCAAGCCATGAAGAAGAGACAGTCCAAAATGAAAGAATTTCAAGCAAAAAGAAACGTGAAAATGAGAGGATGGCAGACCAGTGGATGAAACAAAGTTTTATTCGGCCTTACAATGGTCCAATATCATCATTCCCAAATTTAACTGTAATGTACAGAATTCTTCTTTCTTTGGCAGTCACTAGCTGTTCTGTCGAGAAAACCATGAGTAGACTGAAAATTGTAAAAAAATCGACTTTGCAGCAGTATGAGTGACAAGTGGTTATCTAGTCTATTAATTCTAGCCTCTGAAAAAAAAGACTTTTTAAAGAAATTCCAAATGACATCATAATTAACCAATTTGCATTAGCAATATCTAGAAGAATACGGAACTACTTTATTGTATAAATCATTCAAAGATCACAGAAGTTAGAAAAAGTAAATGCTAAATTTATAAAAAACTGTACAAACAATTTCGTGTTTTACTTTTAAACTTCTAAGAAATAGCCAATGTATCAACAAAAATACTGATTTTGGTCGCTAAGATCTTCAACTTTGCTAACTTATACAGTTATATTTTATCATTTTCATTGTTAATAACACCCTGTACTGTAGTTTAATTCGTTGATACAATAAACTATTTCTTACACCATTACATATTTTTTATTTAAACACTACAAAATCTCTGATTCCTGATTGGATTAGTAATGTAAATATGTTTAGTGCGCTAGGTTCAGGTCATTCATTGTCACAACACAAGAGCTACTAAGGTTAAGGTTTATTGTTTATAATGGGAGGGGGTATCTACATTTGGGGGGGATGGCGTCATGAGGCTTGGGGGGATGGGCACCCCTGGTAAATTCTATGTTGTTATCATGTTCTATCTTTGTTTGACAAGGCCCCTGTTCTGATAGTTTCTTGGTAAAAAAATCTAAGGAATAATTATGTAAATGTATTGTGCTATTAAAGCATATGTGCCTATCTAAGTGGGGACAGTGAGCACCCAGTCTGCAACATAGCACTGTTTTGATTGGCTCTTTTCAAGGTAAAATGCTCAGCTGATCCTTCAATCAACAGACATCTTACATGCTTTGTACTGAATGATAGTCTGATCCTTTATGAATTGCTATGAATATGAGCTAGTCTTCTAACTAAACATTACCTGTGCAAAGCTCAAGAAGAAAAGTTGTCTGTGCGTAAGATTTAAAGCTGGTAAAGCAAGTTCTTTTTCGTGAGTTTTTGCCCAGTCTGTATAGGCTCGGAAGGCTGCTTTTAACCCACCATTATCAGCAATATTTTCTCCTGTAAACAATATATCTTGTTTATTAATTAAAGTTTCAAATTCAAATTGAAATTAAAGGTTCAAATCTGAAAATTGATTAAATTAATGGAAATTGCCAAAAACCTAATAATTACTCGACATAGGCCTAGGTACGGTACCTGACTTTAGAGCTCAAGATTTCTATTTCATATCTGGATGAGACCATGAATGTTAGTATAGGCCTAGTTGATTTAAAGATATAATAATAGTCAGTCAGTTGAAAAATATTTCTTTATTGAGACAAATCTATATATATAAAAGCCAAACACCACTCACTCACTGACTCATCACGATTTCTTAAAAACTACTGAACGGATTGGATTGAAATTTGGTATGTAGCTTCCTTTAGGGCCATAGGTGCTCACTAAGAAAGATTTTCAAAAAAATCGAAATTTTAGGAGGGCTTTGGGGGGTCAAAGTTACTAAAAAAAAAACACCGAAGGGATTGGAATCAAATTTGGTATGTCGCTTCCACTAGGGCCCTAGGTGCTCGCTAAGTAAGGTTTTCAAAGAATTCGAAATTTTAGGGGGTGTTTGGGGGTCAAAGTTACTAAAAATTACCATAAGAAATACATAGTGTAATATATTTATTGTTATTTTGTTTTTTTATAACATTTAATTCTGATTTGTCTATCTGTGCAAAGCCGAATCGGGCCAGCTAGTGACATATATACAAATCACAGATTAAAGAAAGAAATTAAGATGTTTATTAATATTTAAAACTATATCAATCATTAGATTAAACTAAATAATTCATCGTTATTTTATCTCTGCAACATTTTATTTGTATAACTAAAGTATCAAATGTTTTGAGTCTGTCATTTTAGTGAATATTTAATCATAATATCCTTAATTCACAAACCCTAAACCAATTTAAATATTCTCACTTACGCCATCTAATCATTTTTATTGTACCAACCACGTACAAAATTTCTTATTGTAAATAAATGAGTTGTTCTTACCTAAAGTCTGTTTTCCATTGACATGTTTACCGTTTATTTCGTAATCAGAGTACTGTTTGACAACACACTGTGTCTGGTTATTAAACCTTTCTATCGTCTTATTGTTCCACCATTGATTCAAATTACCAAATTTGTCATATTCTCGCCCTATAAACAATAATGAAGACACATTGAAAACACATTTTTTTTGAGCTAATTTAAAAAAAATCTAATTGATATTTAAATTTAAATAAAAAATATCTCATTTAACATATCCCAACTACTTCATATTTAACAAAACAATTTGTTCTTTAAAAGAAAATGAATATAGTACTGTCACAAAAATATGAGAGTGCAGTACCGGTACCTTCGATTTTAAATTTTTTTACGAATGAACCTACCTTGGTCATCAAATGCATGTGTAAGCTCATGCCCCATAACCACTCCCATAGCACCAAAATTAAGTGATTGTTGTTGGGTTACATCGTAGAACGGTGCTTGCAAAATTCCTGCAGGGAAAACAATTTGATTTCTTGTAGGAGTGTAGTATGCATTGACAGTTGGTGGGGTCATGTTCCATCTAAAAAAGCATAAATATAAACAGAGAGGTGAGAATTACAATATGTTTCTATTAATGAGGGGCATAGGCAAGGATTAGCTGGCTTTTGGCTGTAGGTTCCTTTCATTATCACCTCTCCATATGTTCCTACTTCTTTGCCCCCTTCAGTATAATGTGGAAAAGTTAGGATGTTAAGCAATTTGAAAAATATAAACACAATGTGTTTCAAATAATACATTTATAAGACTTATTTGTTTCATTTACTATGGAGTTCTAATAAATACATTTGGTTGATAATATAAATAATGTAAAATATTTAAAATAATTATTATAAGTAGGTTTACTTATTTTTATTAAATTGTAGGCCTAATAATATGTTTTAGTATTATTTTATTGAATTTCGTTGAAAAAATATAACTGTTTTGGTTTTGAGTTATTTTTTATATTTACTACAACACATTCAAAATTTTCCTGAGTGGAACAACTTCAATAAAAAATTTATAAAAAGCAATTCTAATTTGACATACCCTACATTTAATAAATTATAATTTGTGCTGACTATAAAATTAGTTTAGGCACGTTTTATTACAACTAAAACGTTAATAATAAATACCTTTATTTTATATTGAATACTGCTCACAGTCCTAATATTTGTCTTTATTTATTTAAACAATGACATATGTTTCGTTTATTATTCAGAAATTGTCGAATGGGTTACAATTCATATGAAATGAATGCATTTATCTGATGCACGTCAAGAAATCAGAATACACTTTACAACACATCACATTTAAAAACACAATGATGTTATATATAATTAATAATTAAATAAATGCAATAATTTCAATGAATTATTACCATTTTTTAATGCTTTTAGCCTTACTGGATTGTTAAATATTTACTAACTTTAATTAATCAAGAATTCTTTGACAGTATCGCCATAAGGTAATTAAAAGTTAGTGAATTATTACCGATTTGACAATGCCTAAGTAATTGGTAAAACGTATGTAATAAATAGACAAAAAACGGGACTGCAAGCAGTATTCAACATAAAATAAAGGTAATGTATTTATTAATAAGGTTTACAAGTTACAAGATTAGAAGAAGATCATTCATTTTGGATAAAAAAAGTAGGCCGACTCAAAACAGTAAGATTGAAGGTAAACAGCTTCTTGTATGATGCAGAATACAATTTCTGAGAGAAATTATTAAACAACTTAGGTTTTTCAATCAAGTAATTTTAGCATGGAAACATTACTTGTCTGTTCATCTTTATATTCTCTTGAAAAAAATATTTAACTAATTAACTAGTGATAATATACACTTACGTAGTTTAATTGGAAATCTGTTTACCTTGTTTTGTTAACAGGTGTGCCCAAATTTTCTAGGTTCCTCCGAAGGTTATACTGGTTAGCATGGATGTTATTGTCAAAATAGCTAAATTCACCTACTTCCAAGTCTTTGTAGCGTTCGTCTAACTTCTCCTGATCCATAATAAAGTCGGGAAAGCCTACAGAAACAACAAAATATATTTTTATGGCCATAATTTATTAATGTCCTTAACCCTTTCACTGCTGTATTGGGACAACAGCTGCAACACCTGTATGCTGAATTACAACATGTCGGCAGCAGGACTACGCAGAATTTCCCATTGGGAAAGATTAGATGGTCAGAAAATGGAAATGAAACTTATGAACTTACAAATATAACTTTTTGTTATTTATTGAACATTATTTATCAAATTTAAATAATTTTAAATGGTTTTTTAAAGAAAATAGATTGCTGTAAATAAATACTATTTTAAAATTTGTTCGGTTGATTAACTTTCATGCAAGCTTAATTTAGTATTTCTGGAAATTAGCTAGGTACCGTTAAAAACAAATTAATTTCATTGGAATTTGTGTCAATCAAACTGTGGGATTGTTTGAGAAACTGAAAATATCTATTTATCTTATCTCAAAAGCGATTTTAGGCCTGCCTACTTGTTAGATCTGTAGTCCCAAAATAATCTAACATTTCAGATGTATTGTGTATGTATACAGCTTAATGTGTCTTTGAAATCAGCACCTGTTTCTGTTGATTTACTAAAATTATGGATTTGCGGATGAAATTCGCTGTTTGCCCACTAAACATTTTTTGGTGTCTTTCATACACTCCCCACGCACACGGGCCGAGTTATCGACACGCGTGGCGTCTAGAATTTGCCAATTATTACGGTTTTCAGAATTTAAAAGAACTGGTTCATCACTACTTCTAATGGCACTTATTAAATCATTATCTTCATCTTCACTTTCCAAAGTACTTGTTAACTCATTCAACGTTGTAATATCTCCTTCAGAAAGTCCAACATAAGACGATGCCATTGTGTAAACTGAAGATTGCTCTCCATAGTGTAACACTCATACTTGATTTTAATAACATAGGAAAATTTAAGTACATTAGTTCATATATTTTCTAGTAGAGGGCACTTATCAGAGCAAAATGATACTGAATACACATTTTAAAACGAGTGTAGCACATGAAGTTAAAAAGTGAAAATTTTTATAGAATGTCAGTGAAGGCATAGCAGTGAAAATGTTAAGTAAACTGGACAAAAATTATGGTCCAATAGTATACAAGGTATTGCTATAAAATAGCTGGTCTGATTGACCTACAGACAAACAGCGTATGCCTCAAAGTCAAACGACTCATATCCCAGCCATGTGGCATTCCCCTCTCTCCATTCCTTGTCCCGAGACAATTGCAGACCCCTCAGTCAGACCATAGCCTTTGTTCATACACATGTCCTAACGTGGAACTCGCAAAATCCGCCCCAGGCACTTTCCGGTTCAAAAATGAACGGGAGGAGAATGAAGATGATACATGTCCAGGGCATCCTTCTACGTTAAACAAAGGATGAAAACAATGAAAATCCCAAATGACCATTGTTTGAGTTCCGTATTGGCACAGTAGTGTGGATCGTAGCAATTATCAAAGAATCTGTTTGGCGGATTTTGCGTAAACATTTTAACACGAGGAAAGTCTGCTCAAGGATTTAAATAAAATCTAATTTAACTTAAATGTTATTTTATATGTTATTCTTATTTGTTTTAGCTAAATAACTTTTGACATTATTAATATTGCTTTATTATATAATGATTGTTTAGACTTATTATTCAAATAGTTTAATATAACTGTTATACACTTATCCAACACCATTGTGTAATATGACCCTCCTTCTTTCTCCTGGACACTTTGGTAGGTATTTCATTTTATGAAAGTTGGTTGTTTAAACACTAAGACCACGCCCATTCTTCTAGAGGGGTATAAATATGTAGCTTAGTCCTAGGTTAAACTAGTTATACGCTTTTAGTGTATCACTGAAGACAACGACTTTGTCGTTGAAACGCGTTTGGTTATTAAACATATATGTGTGAGAATTAGTGTATTGTTATTATTTTTAAATAATTCCTTCTCACTCGTCAAGCTTAAAATGTATTAATCGTTCGCCTTTAATGCTTTCCAGTAGGTGTGCTCGCAGTCTACATTTGTGAGAAAACATTTTTACACATAAAGCAGATAAAGTTGGCAGCCTGGTCAAGACTTGGGCTACAGATGAACATTTTCATCAACTTCTAAGTACCGGTACTTGTGTTACTGACAACAATGTTGACATTTAAAGTCGGTGTCTAAGATGTAGGCCCAAAATCATATAAACTTTGAAGAGGCCTAGTGACACTAATGACTGCTACAGAACACTAATTTCATCACCAACACTTATAGTAATAACACTATTGTATTAATGCTAAAATAATTGTTATTTAATTTTTGTAAGGCCTACAATAGAATATTCTATACAATTTTAATAATAGTAATCAGTTTCGATTACTTAAATAACAAAATTGTAGGTATTAATAATATATTGCTTAATTATAGTACCTATATAGTAATTAATTAGTATAGAAAATAGCCTGCGGCCATTGAATTTTTGTAGGCCATACCAGGTTGAACATAAGACTCATCATAGGTATAAAAAGGTTTCCGACCATTGGTTTAGAGGTTTAGACTATCAAAAACATTGTTAGCATTAAAAAACTTATTTGTTAATCATATCTATTTGAATTTCAAAAGATATGAAATATATTTTGTAGTCATTTGTAATTACTACACTTTAACATACATTTTCCAATCTAATCAAATTTCCTAAAATAATCATTTTATCCAGAAAACGCATAAATAAACCATTTTAATGAGTAGTCTAACCAACTGTGACTTATATAAGGGTTTAACAAGATTACATTACCTATCATATCAGCAATTGCGTCTGCTTTATCCTCTGCTAGTGCTATGGTTTCCTGATCCATCCAGTTTAGACCTCTGAGGTTCTCTTTAAATGCTGTCCTTACACTATTGATCATGTCTTCTGCCTGAAATGTCTTAAATGATATCTTATCTGCCTTAAAACACAATCTTTAAAAGTCATACATTCACAGAAGGTTTCTGTTAAATAATTCAGTTTGAAATTAAATTTTATCCGGACTTTATAAAGAGAAATATACTGAACAGACATAATAATTATTATAAGAGTGTCTGTTTAATTGTTTTATTGGAAAATTTTTATTTTTAACACATTAATTTAAACGTAATTAATTTAAAGTAACTACTTCATTAGTTATCACAAATATAACTATGAACAAGTATTTTTTGATCAATAAAAAGTCTGTGGAAAATGTGATGTAAATATAACTAAATTTAAAAGTGTAATTATTGTTGGCCTTGGTGGATAAGAGATATGGTTGTGTTTTATTTCTGGAACATTATTTAGATTAAAGCTATTTCCATACCAAGCTATTCCATATCAATAATAAATAAGCTTTATGTGGCCAGACACATTTTCACTTGGTAATTTGTTAGCTGTGATTGGATCAATATGTTTTAATTGTAGGTATTTAAATGAAAATAGTTTAAGGACCGTTTTCAGATCAACAATTGAGTAAATAAAGCTTATAAATCATGGTTTATAAAGCTTTTTTGTACTTTTTAAAAGATACACTACTTTTTTGAAGCTGAAAAGTGTTATAATACTGGCATTGTGATTTAGTCATTTTAGTGTATTTTTGTTGTTTTTATTTGTTTAACATCTTTAATTTATGACAGTTAGACTACTGAAGATGGGGGGGGGGGGGGGTATTATACACAAAAACCGAATGCAAGTAATTAGGCTTGACCCTGTAGCAAACTTGACCAACACCACTAACTATTAAGCCATACCACTCTACACAACTTTACTCCTTGTGACTCTAGTGAATATAACACTCTATTTAAAGAAGCTTTACACTTAGTTACAAGAATCTTTGTTCCAAATCATGTTTAATGAAAGGAATAAGTTTAAATTCAAGATAAATCACTGTTTTACCTTTGCTTTAGATTCTCCTTGAAACACTTCTCGCACATACATTGCACCTATTGCAAATCCAATTACATTGTTAGTATCGGTAACACAATAGCGCCATGGTTCTTCTCCTCCTTCTGCACCGATCAAAGCTTTTCTTAATCCTTTGTAGGCGTCACGAAAAGGTTTAGATAAGCACGAAGTGAAACTACGAACTGTCTGCCATAGCAGGTAATTGTTTAGAGTGCTGTAAAAATAAACATATTTCAGCTCAAGCAAATATAACAAATTTATAACATTAAATAATAGGCCTACACAACATAAACAATGACTTTTGTACTGAATAAAAAGTCCAAGAACTGATTTTTGTATAAACTATATGAGAAACAATCCAAATCCAATTGTTTAGAAACATGAGGTTAAATTAAAATTTCAATGTTGACTATGTCTATTGTACTAAATGTATCGAATGGCAAATAAATTATTATTATTATTATTCATTTAACCTTATTCCCTTCAAATTACTCCCCTACATAGTCACACACTTCTTACAGTGCTTCTATTGCAGGAAGGATGTAGAAAATGCGACTTTTGAAATTATATTAGTCCTACTGGCAATTTTTTAATATTTCCTTTGAGGAGCAACTTGAACATGAAAAAATTTGTAAACAGTTGGAAGGGGTCAGACCAGGCAAGTACAGGTGTTCAGGAAGCTATAACTGTAATACCATTTTTGTGCAAAACTGATGAATAACAAGTGTTACATGAGTTGTGAATTGTACTTATTCACTATATAGTTCAGGTCTCATTCTTTAAACAATTTCACACAACTAATTGTCTAGAAACTTTCAGATACTAAAAACTACGATTACAAACTTCTGGAAGGTATTCATGTTGAACAACTCCTTGAAACCAATGACATGACCTTAACATGACATGCTTTCATAGGGACTTTTGCTTTTCCATGGTGACAACTGTGCTTTAGTCTCTTCGTCATACACTTAAGAGGGCTCACGGGGTGTATTTTTAACCTCCAGATAGGTCAATTTTGGTATAACAATAAAAGAGGTATGGCAACCCTGCCGTTCTGGTCAGTACCTTCCTAGAGTTGAAAGACCTACTTGACTTAATAGCGAATTTCCATAGGAAATATGAGCTATTGCAGTGACTCTTATGGTAAGACCTAAGGTCGGGAGTAGTAAATGAGCACCAATCATGGTCCCCAGAACATGTTTTGGGGTGTCATTAAAAATTATATATGGGTTCGCACTCTAGCGGCCGCATTTTAAGTCCGATTCGGTCCAAATTTGGTATATATGTTGGTTGTCTACATCGCTCGGACGAGTTAGTTAGCCAAAACAACCCAACAACCGGATGCAGGTTTTTTGACAGGAAGTAACTATTTTTTGTATGAGAATGAAACTTTTTTTGAGTTTTATCTAAAAAAATTAATTTAGGATATTTTTCTGCACATTTTTTTTTACGCAACCTTATAACTCGCTTGGTTCTCCTAAAATCAATCAAAACGTAAAATACCATAAAAGTACCCGGTTAAAATCCGCGTGGTGGATTTTATTGTGGGAACATCTTCTGATCCGAGGCCGAAGAGTTTGTACGCTGCGAGCGAAGCAAAGCTCATTAATCCGAGGCCCTAGGTCGAAGTGCAAATTCTCAAAGCGAGTTTTTCCGCTTCAAGTATAACGAAGAAACGAGTGAATCGAAGCAGAAGGCTTAGGTGCAGAAAAATTCTACTAACATATTTCGAACACAAAGGCAGCTATTCAGCACCGTCATGAGTTTACCAATTTCCCAAATTGTTGGTTGAAACCCTAAAACGAAGGCCTATAAACTTAATTTTGGAAATTCGCTCAACTCACGCCAGCGGTTCAGCTGCGTGGTCGAATTATTGTTTTTAGTTTTACTAATTTCTGTCAGCAGTACAGTCGCTTCAAAGACTGCAGGGGTGCGTTCAACACCCCGATCAATAACTTGCGTTAATCGGGACTTTCTCATTGTATTACTCAAGGTATTTTGTGATTTTACTTTCAGTGTTTCTTGAATTATTTTCGTGTTTTCATTAAAAAGTTTTTAAAAGTGGAAAATTTCTGGACCAAATTTACTTACATTTTCCCCTCTGTTGTGTTCATATAGCTCTGTATAATAGTTGTGAGGTTAGCTAAATATTGTGGAGCATACACAACAACCCTTTCCTTATCTGTGATCTTTTTTTGTACTAGTCGCAATGCATCCGAGAAATAATCAATCCATGACATCTGAAACAAAAATTACATTTACAAACTCTTGAATTTAAATTCCACAATCATTTATTTTAATAATGGCACAAGAGGAAAGTTTGCAACAGAAACAGTTTACGGTTATAACATAAGATTTGACTAAACAAAAACATTTCTAAAAAGGTAAAACAAAAGGAAATTTATTTCATAAAGATTACAATCAGAGTTGATTTTCTACCACTTAATAAAGATCAACACTGATAACATTAAACTAAATATGCAATTGTTGATCCATTCAACTAAACAAATTTTTCCATTGCTGATAATATATTCAAAGTAATAAATTTAAATGATGTGTTTATTATCAACTGACATGATTAAACAAATAATTCGACCACGCAGCTGAACCGCTGACGTGAGTTGAGCGAATTTCCAAAATTAAGTTTACATTTGTTGGAAATGTTTTGGGTTTTGGAAATTGATCTACTCATGACGGCACTGAATAGCTGGATGTGTGAATGAAATATATGGGGATGCGGAATACTACCCCCCGGAAAACTACCCCCCCAGGTGAAACGTGACGTCACGAAATCTGCCAACTAACCAATATGGGAGCCGTGTCCGCGACTGGAATACTACCCCTCCTAGCAAAAGCGGGTCACCGGAATACTACCCCCCGGAAAACTACCCCCCCAAGCAGGTTCCTACTATTATACTGTTATTGGCAACATACTGTGACTAAACAGTTTAGGTTAGTCCTGTAGTTTTTTTTTTATTCTAATTATATCAAAACTTGAGTGTGCGTGACTGGAAAACTGCCCCCCCCGATCTCTGACGTCAAAATGACGTAGGAACCTGCTTGGGGGGGTAGTTTTCCGGGGAGTAGTATTCCGGCGACCCAAATATATTAGTAGAACTTGTTTGCACCTAAGCCTCCAGCCTTCGTTCCACTCGCAGCGGAAAAACTCGCTCTACGAGTTTGCACTTCGGCCTTGCGGCCTCGGGTTATGGACTGCTTCGCTTTGCTCGCAGAGTACAAACTCGGCTGTTGGGACTCGGACCAAAAGAGGCCCCCACGGTAAAATCCCAACGTGGATTTGAACGTGGTACTTTTATGGTATTTTATGTTTTGATCGAGTTTGGGGGAACAAGCAAGCTATAGTTTCGTGTATAAAAAAACAAACTGTGCAGAATAATATCCTACATTTATTTTTTAGATAAAACTCTAAAATAGCTTCATTCTCGTATGGAAAATAGTTACTTCCTGTCAAAAAACGTGCTTCCGGTTGTTAGATTTTTTTGGCTAACAAATTCATCCGAGCGACGTAGACAACCAATGTGGGTTCCAAATCGGACTTAAAATGCGGCCGCTAGAGTGCGAACACATAAATATAATTCTTAATGACACCATAAAACGTGTTCTGCGAACCATGATCACTGCTCATTACCTACTCCCGACCTTAGGACTTACCATAAGAGCCACTGCAATAGCTCATATTTCCTACGGAAATTCGCTAAAATGAGTGATAGAGACAATCTAATGTTGATATCTTATTCATGGAAATAGTAGTTTGTGGGGTTGTTAATGGGAATGGTAGCAAGTCATCAGGGGCGGCAAAATACACAAATGTCAGGTGGTGGGTAGATGGAGTAGGGAGACTAATTCGTCTTATCAGTCATTACATAATTGTTACAAGCAATAAGAAAAGCCATCATAAAAAACGAAAAGAGAACAAAACAGCATCAGTGAAAACTATGCCTACAGACGGAACAAAACAAGCTGGGTCAACTACACCGGTCTCACGAACTGGCGACAACTGCACTATAAATGCCTAGCGGCAGGAACGCATACAACATAACTCCTGCCCACGGCAGCTCAATTCCGGTTACTTTTGGGTACCCCCCCTCATATTCTTAAACAATCTATATACTTCTTATAATAGAAAATGGATGTACAAATAAACATTTTAAAACGTCCGTCCACTGATTCTTATATGAATAAACCTTAATAAACCTTATGAAAGAAGCAATAATTTACATACTATTGGTGTATGGTGTCTTTTAGTCTATAATTGAATCTATTTTCCTTTACATTGCCAATGCATATTTTGCAGAATGTTCCGAAAGAGCAATAAAATAATTATTATATTTGACATCTCAGAAGCTGAAAAATTTGTATTTTATTAGGTATTCAATTGTATATAACTGTGTTTGTTTATGTGGATGCTTTATTATTTTAGTTGCATTTTGTATATATGTAATATTGGCTTGTATATTATGTGTATTAATTGTGATTCAGTGCTTACTCACAAATTTATTTTATTATCAATGTATTATATATATGACTTGCCTTATACAAATGTGAGTTTGTCTAAAAGGAATAATAAATATTGCATTGTATTGTATTAATGTAACACTCACAAAAGGTGCAATTTCTTGTAACTGTGCAATAGGCATTTGGTGATATAATTTTTCTTCATCCCTTCGTTCTTCCGCAGGTACAGTAATATTAGCAAGCTTTGTTTCAAAATCTATCACAGCTTCCATCTGTACTTTGGTAGCATTGTATTCACCTCCTAGTAATACCCCAACCTGAAACATTAAAATTACATTATTATTTTACTAAATATTGTAACACCTTTTCTTGTGTGTTGTACAGAAGAATGCCGACGTAACTGGTGTTGATACGGCTCACCACCGACACTAACTCAAATCTCAAGGGGAATGGGGAGCTATCTAAACCTAGGATATCCTCTGCCCCCACGAATCCAATCATCACACACACACTGAAGTGCCTGAGTGAGCCTGGAAAGGACAAACCCGTTGGTACCATTTTTGGCTACAATGCGAACAGCTTTGAGGCCTAAAAGGATCGCAGGCCTAAATAATCAATTTTATCTCCAGTTAAAGGAAATAAATCAGAGCAGAAACACAGAATGTACATATAACACAATTGGTTGCTTCTTTTTGATGCTGTTTCGCTTAATACTCCTTCAAAAAAAATATTTTATTTGATCGTGAAATATTATTATTATCAACATATCATATTCTCAATATACTGAACTAAAAGTATACTTTTTTTATACTATTTTGAAAAATATATTATTTCAAGGTGAACAAATTGTTGTAATTATTCAAAGTTATAATTAATTGCTGTATAATTTAATGCATTTACCTTAACCATGTAATCTAAATAGGCGGCAAGAACTTTCTCATTTTGGGTAACATTGAGGTATGTGTCTCTAGTAGGTAGAGTTAGGCCTCCTTGGTCAACCTGTAAGACAAAATTCACTTGAATTTTGCTTTAACATTCTTGCAATGCATTTATACATTAAGGGTGTGCACTATCACTTTAGTAAATCATTGAGAGATGTTGCAAACTGGCTGGAATATATTGCTTGTAAGCACTTAGGCTACTACAAAAGGTGGTCTTATTTTCTATAGTAGCCATATTATGTATGAGTACATTATGTAATGGAAATTTTGCAAAAATTCCAAATTATAATTCGTAGCAATCAAAAATTGTAACAATGACTTCATGATTTCAAGCAATCAAGAAGATAAACCATCAATTATGTTTTCATTCCACTTACTATATAGGTTTAAAATTTACAATTTTTTAACCACAGTAGAACCCCTCTAATTTGCCACCAACGGGCCAAGAGTAAGGTCGGATCACAAAAAAAGGTCGGATTATCAGAGGAACATATTTATTTATATTAGCACGTAAATAAAACAAAGTTTTAATCGAAAATACAGAACAAGAATGATGTCAAACACAAGCACTGTACATGAAACACTTTAATTCATTTCAATACACAAGTTGGTTAATGTACGTTAACAATATTATTTGGATGTTTAAAGTAGTGTGATGAATGAAAACTATGCTATTTAAACAGATACAGCTCGTTAAGGTTTAGCATATCAGGGGGTAAAAAGGCTAAAAACAAGTATAACGCCGCAAAACTGGGAAATATTTCTAATAGACATTAAACGTAAATGTTGTTGCTTATATCAATACCATTAATTTAAGACCTTCAACTGCCTTCCAAGTGCCATAGAGCTCACATAATGATAAAATTATTGCTATTTACCTCATCTGTACCATGCTATAATATAGCTAAAGGCCTAATAACAGTTGATATTGTTATTAAACATTTTTAATTTGATGCTTGGATATGGTATATGTGAATGCACAATTTTACAAGCACTAACACGCCCATCTACACATACACACACATACACACTCATGCACGCACATTTATACACAATTAAACAGCCTGTGTATAATATAATAAACGCTTCGATTCCAGATATCCGCCATTTTGTTTTTTGTACAAACTAATTCATATCTAGAGAAATGTTTGACTGATTGAGTTCAAACGTGGCATGAAGTTTAACCTAACAGTTATATATCTCAAGAAAAATAAGCGATTAAATCCAAGCATGACTTTCAAAATGGCGGCTGTTTGATAATGGCAAACCTAAATTACTCAAAAACCGTACATTTTAACAAAATATGTCAGGACACTTTTTTTGTAGCCCTTTTGATTCCCTATCAGATGTTGTAACTGTCAAAACAATCGGATGAAGGATAACAGTTAAGTCATATGTAATAATTGGTTTCTTCAACTTGGCTTCAAGACCAACACAGTAAACAATAATATTGTACTTACATTATGCTGTTATTATCTTTAACTTAACTTCTATCCTTCATCCGATTGTTTTTATCACATAGTGAGCCCCATAGGGAATTCAAAGGGCTACAAAAAAGGTGTCTTGAATTTTTTCCGTAAAATATACGGTTTTTCAGTAATTTAACTTGGAATTTTCAAACAGCCGCCCTTTGAAAAGCATGATTGAATATAATCGCTTATTTTTCTTGAGATATGTGACTGTTAGGTTAAACTTCATGCCATGTTTGAACTTGATCAGTCAAACATTTCTCTAGAAATGAATTACATTGTACAAAAAACAAAATGGCGCATTTCTGAAAAACGAAGCATTTTCAGGCCTATGTTTATATGAACTTTTTATCTTATTTTTAGCTATAGAATGAGCTTCCCAGACATTGCCGTACAGTTCTGAATAAACTTTGTATATTACACACACCCACTCACACAGCTATATTGTTGTACCTGTATAGTATAAAGGCTAGAGTTGCGATCATCTTCTTGTACAGCCCAAGAGAAAAGACCTCCAATGTTATACTTGTTCTGAAGTATGTGCAACATACTTTGCAGACTCCAATTACTTATGTTGAAATTTCTGCCGGATACATTCCATCCTCCTACATCGTCAATTAACTTCAACATGGGCTCCGCACCCAAAGCTTCGACTGTTTCGTTTGGGTCCATGCATGACATGTAGTAAAACTTTGCTTTTTGTTCAGCTTTACTTTTCATTTCAGATATTGGTTTCTCTGGAAAAAGTCATTACACCCGTGAAGCTTTTAAATACTAATCACTACTTGAACTTTGACCAAAATATTGTTTTTATTTTATGTATCATTAAAAAGTGGTAAATATTTGTTTATCCGCGATCTCTTTATAGTAGTACAACCAAATTAAAATCTTTAAAACAATATTCAGTAGACTCTCATAAATCCGGATCAAGAAAATCCGGACCGCCAATTCATGTATTTTGTACCTTCGGGCGCTCCATAAGGCAGTGGAAGTTTCCTCGCGGATGAGGATGGGTAGGGGATCGACCAGCGACCTCCACAACAGTTGTTTACGCATAGTTGACAGAGCCCACTCAGCCGTGAAAATCTGATCCCACATTCAGAAGGATTTAAAATGCTAGACGGAGCACTAGAGTACATTACTCAAGAAGAAGGAGTATCTTCAGCCGACATTATATGTTTGAGGAAGTAAAGAGACATTGGGGCAAGAAAATGTGCTGAAACGGTGAAGCAAAAAACTATTAGACTTCTTCTTGTTGTAATCGTTAGTTACGTTAGTTGTACGTTCTTCTTTAGTTTGCTTACAATAAATCTCTAATATTAATTTTCATTCTTTATGTTTTATAAATTAATTTCCAACTTGTAATGTTGTTTTTACGTACTGTGTTTCTTATGTTTATTTAAAGTGTTTGGAACAGTAATGTTGATTCTTTTTTATTAAAACCGTTCAATACTGTTCACAAACTTAATTTTTTCATTCTGTGTTTTACTTAATTGCAGTCCAGTACTGTATTATATACATTACAGTACCATAAGTTGATGTGCCAGAGTATAGTTGGGTATCAGCATAGTACGGCGGCGATAGTATGTGCGGCTTTCACCGTTCTTATCGGCCGCACGGCCTACTTATGCCCGACTCCAGGAAATCCGGATTTTTCGAAATCTGGATCGGCCATCCACCCTATTAGTCCGGATTTTTAAGAGTCTACTGTATTACTGAAATTGCTTAAAACATTTCAGGACAAAGTAAATCATTGGATATCTCAAAAAGTTTCCTTATTTAAAGAAAAACATTGAATTTTTAGAAGCATTTATTTTTAGGTTTCTGTACCTTAAACGGAACACTTAATTATGATCTTAAATCGATTGACTGTCACTTACAGTAATATTGATTTTCCCCACTAGGGATAAAGTATCGTAATTAAATTTGACAAAGTTATAAAAATACAAACTTAGCCTACATGTATTACAAAAATCAGAACTCAAAAAATATTTTATTTCGAATTTTGGTACCCCAATATTAAACAATTAACTTTTGATCATCCCAAAATACCAAAACCAGTCCAAATTCAAATACATTTTTTTTTAAGTTTTGTAGCACATAATTTTTAAGATATTCCTCAAAATTTACTAAAAATACTGCTGCTAAAATGTTGAAAAATCTGTTGTTTTTGAAGACACATATACAATATTTTCTAGGGGGTGCTAGACCGGGCGTATGTGAAATTAAGGAGCATTTCTCCTTCTCTGGCAAAAGGGGTCCGGGGAAATTTTGAACTTCCCCAAGAAAACTTTTAAAATTTGATAAGCGAATTCGGCTGTTTAGGCGGAGTATTAACCCATACAGCATTGAGTCTGTACCTTCACACCGTCAATGAATATTCAAAGCGACAATGAGGCCGTTCATGCTTGAACTCTTGTAAAAAATAAAATAAGTAATGTAAAATGAAGCAGTACATAACATTTTTAAAATATTCTAGTGCTAAACCACTTCTACGTAATACTGACTTTTAAATAATTATCTTAAAAGAAAAATACCTGACTATAATTATTATAATATAGCTATTGTACTTTCCCTGGGGGCAAAGGGAGGCAGCGGGCCCCTCTGCCCTGGGTTTGGGTGACCATGTACGTATATATTTCACAAAAAACTATAAAGGATCAAAACTTTTGTTAAAAATGTATAAAAACATTTCCATTCGTAAGATGTAAAATAATTCTGCGTTTGGAAGCTATCATCTCATTTGTGATTACTAATATAATTTTGTTAAAACTTTCAGGATAGCTGGCATTGCCTTCATTTGGCACTCTTACACGTAAGGTTATTGTAAATATTAATTTTGCCAAGTACTTACGTAAAGCATTCTTCACAACCAGTTGATTCTGTTGGTCCAACTTAACGAACGTACCCCACATGGACTTGCCATCTGGAATTGGATTTGGCACTCTTACACGTAAGGTTATTGTAAATATTAATTTT
>JAGFPH010002211.1:14353-32793 GCA_018207615.1 Philaenus spumarius
GTGAGAGTGTACAGACAACATTCGGTGAATATCTCGGTCAATGTTTGGTGAGAGTGTACAGACAACATTCGGTGAATATCTCGGTCAATGTTTAGCAAGAGTGTACAGACGATTCGGTGAAAATCTCGGTAAATGTTTGGCGAGAGTGGTACAGATAACATTCGGTGATTATCTCGGTCAATGTTTGGTGATAGTGTACAGACAACATTCAGTGAATATCTCGGTCAATGTTTGGTGATAGTGTACAGACAACATTCAGTGAATATCTCGGTCAATGTTTGGCGAGAGTGTATAGCCGGTATAGCACAACAAACCTAACATAAAAAGCATAAATAACAATACATTGTTTTAAAGTATGTTATGTATTTTAATGGACAATTTATAGGCAATAGCTAGAAGGTGATCCAATTTAAAATAAACGGGAGTTTAATTTTAATTTTTTATAAGTATTCTATTTAATTAATCAAAAAAGTAAGATACAAGAGCACAACTTTGTAACATTTGGGATATTCCTGAAACATTTTATAGTCATTATTTTTATGGTTTACCCGTACTGCTCTACAGACACACCCTAACACACACCCTTACACACACCCACCCTCACACACAGACGTTACCTTTACATAGATTTTTACATTGAATGGAAAAGAAATAAACTCGCTAATCACCAGATTGCATCATTTCCAAAACGCAACTTTAGAGATGCACTTTTAAAGTGTTTAGTCCCAAAGACCAGGAAAAACTTAAATACTATTTTCTTGTTCATAGTAAAAATATTGAAATAATGTTTTAATTAACAGGTTTGACGAAGTTTTAAGAAAGCCTTGTTTCTATTGTCTCGAACAAGGAGCTTGGTAGTTAAGAACGACATTGTAGTCAACTCGGATCTAGGCCATTAGCAGTGCATTGTCAGTGACCAAATGAAAATGTAGAAAGGTCTTCAACTTGATCCATTTATTACATAGGTTTTATATATTTTCTTGAACAAGGATCCACACGCACTCACAAAAACTGTTTAAAGTTTAGACAAAACGACATTGTGGAAATGAGTTTTCTTTAAATACTTAATGATATTCATTCGTTTGACAACTTGTGTACATTAAATTACTGAATTTTTTGCCAGTAGTCAGGACATAAATTTTAACAGCAAAACATTGGTTCAATTAAAACATATGAGAAGACATTTTGTTAAAATAAATGCCTCAAGAAAGCATTGCACAAATTAACGCTTGAAATTATCAACATGCAAATAAATTCTGTTGTATTTTTAAAATGTTAGTGCCTTGTATGGGAGAAAGCTTTCTAACAGATTTTGGGATTAGAAACTTTATGTGATAATTGAAAATTATTATAATCCTTTTAGTAGAGAGTTTTTTTATAATTTTAATTTCGGCCAAACTCAAGTGAAATATATAACTATTAACTTCCTTCCTTCTGCCTTGTACTTAACTGTCAACGTCTTACCAGATACAATCGAGACTTTAGTGTCTAATTTCCTTTCAATTTACACTTTTGTTGATTTTTTTGTGGTAATGTTTAGTTTTACAAAAAATCTTGGAACTTGAGAAAGTTTAAGGCAAACTTTTATCTAGCATTCTCGAAATAATCATTTCAATTAATTTGCCAACGAATTATGAATGCGTTTTTAATCAAAACATCGTATTTTCTTATTTATATGTATATTTTTCAAATAAAAACATAAATATACTGTTTAAAAAAAAAAAAAAAAAAGAACATGGTTTTAATGGATGGTTGTAATAAGTTACAAATATTGCGGAAAATTTTGAATAAGTAAGTGGAAAATATATAGATAACACATTTTTGTATGATTATAATATTAACGATAACCCAAGAAATGTACGATTTACATAGTTTAATATGTAAATGATTACTTAGTTTTATTTAATTAGATTTTAAGATATTTTAAGATTTTAAGAAAAATTGTAAAACTATGAACACAAACAAATGTTCCGAAAGGTATTGTCAGTTGGTAAAAAAATACGCAAATAAATTGTTATAAATTATAAATATTTTGTTGTATGTGTTAGCAATCCATGTTATTAGTGCTACATGTTTCACCGTTTCATTGACATATCATTTTCAGGCTGACACTGAACATAAAGCACTAAACACTAAACAACACTTACCCTGCATGCAATTGTTAAAATGTTATTTTTACATGTCTCATATTTATGATAAAAATTGTGTCCTAATGCCACACGTTATCCAGTTGGTTCTACTACTTGACTGTATTATAATATAATGTCTTGTCTGCATGTTGTGTTTAGTGTTTTATGTTTAGTGTCAGCCTGAAGATGCCGCTCGTGAAACTTTGAAACATGTCGCACTAATAATACGGATTATTAAGTCAAACAAAATTATATTTATAACCATTTATTCATAAATAAAACAATCCGAAGGCTTACATTAATTTTATTATAAGTGTCCCAAATTCCGGTGTAAACAAAATCTTGATACGACTAAATATTATTTAGTAATGTTCACACAAGAGCAATGTTATCGTATAAAATTAAGCAGCTATTCATTATGGCCAATAATTATATATGGTCAAGTTTGAAATAATATTGTCCGACATCTTGAATCTAACTTTATTATTTTTTTACTGGGAAAATAAGTTGGCTGCTGAATAGTACCAACCTCAAATATGGGCACCATAGTTAAAATCGTCTAGAAATATAGATCAATATTTTCGGAATTTTGAAGTTACAGCATAACCTTTATTTTAAGTTCGACACTTAGTCGAATATCTGCCTAATTTATTCAGGATCCATTAAATTACCTAGAACTATAAATTTTCAGGGATAGATGGAGATGGGAAAAAGTCCAAGGGGTTGAAGTTATTAATCTATTCGTACCAAGTTTGATCCAGATTAGGGATCAGTTTAGGTTTGTATAGCGCAAAACGTACACATGTACATCTGTAGTGAAATGTATACGAGTTTGAAACCTAAAAGTTAATTTAACTAGCCAACATTGAATGTAAATAAATTATAGTTTAAAAAATTAAAAAAAAAACGCTTTAATAGCAAACAGAACTCAAAATTTTAAAATAATTGTAAAAAAGCGTGGGGGTGCTCGGCATCAAATGTTACAAATATTTCATTGGTTGATATTTATACAAGTAGAGTTATTATATACAAATTGTAAAACGCACCCCACGCTTTTTTACAATTATTAAAATTTTTTTAGTTCTGTTTGCTATTAAAGCGTGTTTTTTAGTTTTTATAAACTACAATTAATTTTTTATTTTTTAGTCTCAAAACGGAATCAAATGTGGGTTACATAATAGAGACTCGATTTTTGATATCGTATGTGTGATAGTAGATAAAAAAAAAAAAAAAAAAAACTGGCAGATATCTGGAAAACGAAGGATTTCCAGACATATGTTTATATAACTTTTTTTCTTTACTTTTACATGTAGAATGAGCTTCCGAAGTTTTTGCATATCGTCGTGAAACATTCTGTATATGAAGTTTTTAATGAAACCCGAAAACGTGTTCTGGGGACCATGATCAGTGCTCACTTATACACCCAACAAAATTAATATTGCATTGTCATTGGTCCTTGATAAGTGTGCACAGTTTCAAATCAATCCGACGTTTTGAAGGGGGTGAAAATCACGTCGTGTTCTGAGGATCATGATCAGTGCTCACTTACTACAACCAACAAAATTAATATTGCATTGTCATCTATACTTGATAAGTGTGCCAAGTTTCAAATCAAGCCGACGTTTTGAAGAGGATGAAAATCACGTTCAAAGATTCCGTTACATAGATACATACCAAGCTAATAAAAGCGTTATAAAAAAAATAATGCTTCTTTCCTTCAAAATCCCTACATTATTTTGATGCGAAAAATTTATGTTTTTATACCTCTGAACATCGAATGTTTTGGGGAGTTTCTGCCTCCAGTTAAGTTAACCATAGCACGCTGTATCACTAAGTTTATAATTTATTTAAATTCTACTTTCTTTGAAAGTATATAAACCGAATCCGATTGATGTACAGTTGATAAAACAACGGGGGAAAGAAGTTAAACCAAGTTTTAAAACGTTTCATCCTATTCTGGGCTAAGTTTAAACTAGTATATGACTAGAGATTAATCTAAACGTCATTTTAAAATCGTTTACAGTTGAATATTAAAAGCTTTTTTATTAGGATATAATCACTCACAAAATAGAGACTTTAAACAATTTTTTTAAACCATTATAACCCTATTTATTTGCCAATCTAAAGATGAAAATTATAAAAACTACCTATTTTAATAGACATTGTATATAGGCCTAAATTTTCAATATATAAAATGTAGAAATCAATACAATAAAAAGACCAATAATTGCTTCTATGTTCCGACAGTCTGAGCTATTCAACAATGCACATTCATTTCCGAAGGAGATTCCCATTCAAACTGCCAGAATCGAGTTAAAATTAGACTTCAAGGTGAGTTTTGACAATCTACAAACAAACAAATAAATAGATGTGTTTTGTTATCTGTTGAGCATGCTCGCGTTATCAATGAATGCGCGTCCCTTATCTACACATCGACGAAACAACATGCGCGCTCAGTTACCGCGTTTACGTTGTTCAGAGCAGTCGTACGAGCGGGCGTCTCTTCGGGCTTCGCGATGTTTCGTAATATTTAAAAATTGCATTTTAAAGTTCTTGTTTTGTGTTCATTATTAAGTGTAGATTCAGTTTGAAACAGTGCAAGTGTTTATTGTTCATTTTGGATATTTTACCTGGAATTTCAATAAAAGGTAAATTTTTTATTTTAATGTTTCGTTATATTTTTTATTAGATAACAATTAGTGATTTAAACAAATTATAACAGATTTAGTGGTAACTGATTGCAGCCACACATCCTGTAAAATTATTTTAAATTTAATGGAGTAAAACTTAAACACAAATAACAACTAATGAAACTATAAATTACATGACTAAAGATGGTGAGATGGTAATTAAAACGAGTTTGTTTAAACGTACAGTACTGTTATTATTATTATATACATTATTTTACCTCGCAATTCAAGACAGCTTACAATTTCTTTACTTCAATACTGAAAACTAAACAGTTGGTTTAAAAAAAGTGGCACATAAATTACAGAACAATACTGTTTTGCTGGAAAAGTATAATGTATTCAACTTATTAGAAATTTGATGTACAGGGGTAAACAAGTTACACTTTTTAACCAAATAAAAGTATAACTTACACCACTGAAGATGATGGCGAGATTGTCGTTTGATTAACCAAACTTATTATTTGAGTTAAAATATACTTACCCAACAGTTTTTAGTACCGTATCCAACAAGTCTAGCTTAATATTTATTTATATTTACTAATTACATACAGTAGAAAAACCAATATTAAACAATAATGATTTTAGATACCAATAAAATACAGAATGGTTGTAATTTTTCTACAGAATTTAGAAAAAAATTATATTACATAAATTATTAACTTTTATTAATTGAAATTAATGTAATAATTACAGTTATGTACGTAGTTTTTGCTATTATATTCAAATGTAATTCTGTATAATTTTTGTGTGTCTCAAAAGCAACAGACTTATGTTTATCGGAATTTTATAGAAGGTTGAGTATAATATAACCAATAGATAATAACACGAGTTATAAGTAGACTGACTCTAGTAACTACAAGTTAATTTAAAATAATATGAGTAACACACTTAGCAAATTAAAAACTTCACTAAAAAATAATATGAAATGGCACATATTTAAACCAATATCAAATATACTTTACAAATTTAACCTCACATAAAGCCTACTAATCAATGTTAAATTGTTTGCTAGAAATTAAAAATTTTAATACAAGATCATACTTAATTTTCAAATTAAATTTCTTTTGTATAAGTATTTTCTCATATTATCTTCCTCAATCGTTAAATATTTAGGCCTATACTATTTACATACAAATATTTCATTGAGTTTATTGTTCTTGTAACAGCTGAAAATTAAATATACATTGCGATAGTGACTATTCCTGGTGAAAGCCTCATAAATGATTGTAAAAAGCATAAATAAATTATGAATCTACTTTAAATTATAGATACCTATACCTTTTGCATTTTCTAAACTTTTAATAAACGTAAATGATTTTGTAAGAAAAAGATTCACCTGCAAACCAAGATTGTGTTTATACTGCCATTATCATTTACTTTCTGTACCCATAAACGTTAATAAAGCTAAACTAAAGTGAATATGCTGTCGCCTAATGTTGTTAATTTCCTTAGTTTCACGAATCTCCATAAACATACACTTTCTTTTATGTCCCGACGTTGTAAAGCAAATGATTTGTTAAAGGGATTAAACTGCTTGCGTAAGTAAGGTTGCTTTGCCTATTTATTATTATTAAAAGACAAACAAACTCAACCACTTTAAAAAAATATTAAAACAATATGCTTAACTAGAGGAAACCCCACGCCAACCCTGTTGGAACCTTCTATACACATAACCATGTTTTCTTTGTAATAAAGGTGTAGGATTAATAATAAACCAAAGTTAAGATGGTAAATAATGATAAAATCAAATTATTTCGTGGGCTATATTTTATAACAGTAGTTATAATAAAGGTTAAAAGAACCAGCAAGGCTCAGGTCTACACTTTAATAAAAACCTTACATAAAAGTTAGAAATACAAATAATTGCTTTAAAGTTTGAGATCTGCTGTTTTATCTCAATTGGTTGCTATGGTAATAAATGTTAATACATGTGTTGGTTCATCAGTATAGGCCTAACCTAAGATTTTTTCCGACTAAATTTACAAATATAGAAATAAAATGTTTTTATAAAAAGGAATTATAGCCTATGTTACTCAGGTCAGGGCTAGTGTAACTTTTTATTAGTAAAACTATATTTCAATCGGTTTAGTAGTTCCAGATATTACCCCTTAGATACACACAAAAATTTTTTTTACCTCTTTATAATATTAGTACAGGTGTAGCCTACATCACTGTCGCATGGTACCTACACCCTAATTATTATTAATACTAGTTACAACATTCAAAGCACTTCACATAATGAATTACTGCCGTCCTTTGCAAAATTATTAAAGTTATGTTTCCGTAGATTATCATCAAAGATGTTTTTGATTAAATAAATAAAAAACAATAAATTATTTTCATGTTTTTTGTTTGATATTAAATAATTTGTTCTCGTGTTTTATTAGAATTCAAGATTAAAATGCAAAAGTCTGGCTGTCATTCCAGTCAATACAGGTTCTTATGATTAACCTCTAATGAATAAGTCAAATAAAAACAATTTTTCTGGTTTTCAGGTATACACCTTAGTCGAGTGCTTATGATTCGGTAGTAATTCGAAACAGAATTTAATGGCCTACGTTATTATAATTTAATTTGTTTAAATAAAGTGGTTATTTTGAATAAACTAGAAAAAGTCCCATTTTTTAATGTAACACAGAAATCGGCGTAAACTTAGATTATTCTTATTAGAGGTAGAATTCTTAGATTAAAACCATTTCCAGTTTTACCAGGATTTTTATAATCACAGGCCTTTTTTGTCTAACTTTATTGGTCTAACTGTGTGCAATGCATAAAATGTCATCACAGTTTACAAAGATAGAAACAGATTTTAATTTGAGTAAAATGTTATCTGGAAGTGTCGCTTATATTTAGGAGAAGTGTCGCTTACATAACTAATATGTTGACATTTTGAAGGTTTTATTTTAAAACAATTACGTATATTTTATCTTAAAATGTAAAAAGACAAAGCAGTCGCTTGAGTTTCAGAAATATTCAGGGAGAATGTTTTGAGGGAATCACGTATTTTGTATACGTACAAAGCCATCAAACCATTTTGTATTTATCATCGTATCATTTAAGTTATGATTAATCCTGTCTCTCATAAAAATAATTATATAATACATATATGGACGAAGGAAGACGTGCACGTGAAAAACAGTTTCCCCTAATAAGAAATATATTCAAACATCGATATTATTACTTATTGAACACTAAACCTTTTTGATGATAAATACAATGATGTAGAATTAATTTTCAGACATTTGTAGTTGAATTGTGAATTCCTTACTGTATATATTTTTTTCACAGCTTGATAATATAATGTTTACACAAGTGATGTAGTTTACGAGCATAAAAAAAGTGATATTTAGTTTCGAATTACATAGCCACTTTGTATACTTCCTTTTGAAACTTAATTACATACTTTATATGCAAATGGGAATTCTGTGCAAGTTAAGTAAAAGCCGTTTCAATCCTAAACCAAATGTGCGAAGTGTTTCAAGAACTTTTAATGAATGTGTTATATAGTTAAAAATAGAAACTTTAAACTATAGTACAGTAGTGTTAAACATCTTCTCTTTTCTCTTACTAAACTCAACTGGGTTGAATTTAATTGTATTAACTGGTATGGTTTTCAGTAAATAGTCTCATGTTAACGTTAGAAAGTAAATTAATCATTGGATAAAATAGTAAATATGAAAAGTAAAAATACATAAATTATTTGCTAGAAAGAGTAGTAGGAAGTATGTAGCCTACATTTATTTGTGATTACGTTGGCAAAGTCTAGGAACAAATCTTCTGTGAAGTAAACAATATAAGATACTTTTTTGACATAAACGTAATTAATTGAATACCTATATAAGAGAAGGTTCTGTTTTTGAAAATGAGAAAATGATGTACTTCAATAAGAATTGGTTTCCGAGATAACCCCAAACACACCTTCTTTCATTATAATGTTAACACAGCTGTTATTGAAACTCTGACAAGTTCATGTGCTCAAGGTATGGGTGAATAACTTTCCACTCTCGACTGATAAATCAAATTTGCGACACAATTATTAATTGTTCCTATCTTATCACAAACTCGGTTATTGTTCAGTAGGTGTTATCATTTGTTCTGAAATTAAACTTAGGCCCTACTAGAATAGAAAATAATGCAATTGAATCATGTGTTTTTCTACCTAATAATACGAATATTTCAAGTGGTGTTCATCGTAGAAGTTCTACCTTGAAATTTAATTATTAGTCTAAAATAAATTTAGTTTTTAAATTTGTGTTTGTAAAAATTGTATGCAAACAATAAAGTGAAAATAATTTCTTAAACAATAATGGTTTAGTTGTCAAAACGTGTAGAAAAACTCCTCAGTGGGAGATGTGGGCCTAAATACAAGATAATTACAATAAATAGTAAAACTATGTAAGCGTCACTGAGGAAGGAAAATGTTTGTGAAATTTTAGTTTTATTATTTATCTGTAAGAAATCAAGCTCAAATGCAATAACTTTGAATGGTAAGAAAAGAAACGTTTGCTGTAAGCAGGCCTAACTATCCGACTAAGTATTTCTTTCATTCAAATCAGTTATATTAATATCGACGTTGGAGTTTATAAAATTATTAGGGGTGGCTGTTTCGCACGTGAACTTCTTCCTTCGTCGACAAAAACTTATTTTATAATTATTTTTGATGAGAGATAGGCTTATAGGATTATCATAACGTTAATTCTAAGATGGTAAACAGTTTTAAGTCAAATTATTTAGTTAATAGAAGGAATTATAATAAAGACAAAAAGAGCCATGATTGCATACTACGAAACAAAAACCTGTATAAAAAACGGAATTGGTAATACGACAGTGCATATGCGACGCTGCGTCAGTTCTATCTGCTTCTTTTAATCAGGTGAGTTTTCAATAATATAATTATTAATTTGATTGACATGATGCAGCGTCCTATCGCCTCATGTGCACTGAAACTCGATAGGTATCAAACAGATAGGATTGAAAACTATCGTGGCGTCTCGATTACTTTCAAGCTCATGTGCACCGGGCCTTATATTGCTCCGACAATTATAAGTATAGCAATGTACTTTTTAGGGCAAAATAAATAAAATAAACGGTATCAGTTAACTGACACAAACTTTCTCCCAACTTACTGTAGTCAAATAATATTGTTTTTAATCATTTTATTTACTAATTTTTAGAACAAAACAAAAAAATAATATTCTACCTACGACAATAAAAATTATTGTCCCAGGCGGGATTCGATCGCGCGACCTTTGAATTACTGGCCGTGCTCGCTACCGTGGTGCTACCCCGTGCGGCCGCTGCCGCGATGCTAGATTGACAACACAAACTTGTTTATTTTTAAACATTTCCCCATAATTATAAAACGCCGAAGTTTTGATAAAAGTGGGTGGTGTCATTTTGTTTGGCATCTTAAGCACTATAAATACTGAAAATTTGATCAAAATCGTTAGAGCCGTTTTTGAGAAATTTGCATTTTTGTCGTTTTTTATGGGTTTTTAGGGGTAAATTACCCTTAAAAATTAGAAATTCCAAAAAATGAAAAAAATGCCTGGAGATATTAGGGTTTAGTACCTACATACCAAATTTCATGAAAATCGGACCAATAGTGTCCTCTCTGGTCGTGTATACATACAGACAGACTGACAGACAGACACCACTCTAAAAACACTTTTTGGGTTCAGGGAGCACCAAAACAAAAAATTCCACTAAAAATATTTTTGGGTTCAGGGAGCACCAACACAGATAATTGCACTAAACAATTTTTTGGGGTTCTGGGAGCACCAAAACAGATAATTCAACTGAAAATTCAAATTCGAACATTTTTACGAAAACAATACTTTCTCCATATACTACGTATAGGGTGGAGAAAGTAAAAAAGGATCTGTTTACCAATAGTTTCACCGTCTATGTACTACAAGACAAAGATTTTAGTTTTGTATTTCAAAGTCTTTAGTTTTCAGTAGGCTATGTATGAAATCTCATACAAGAATCGGCACGCTTTTAAACGGTTGGTATTTAAAGTGAGGAGTATATATTTTATGTTTCACATATTATGTTTCAAATAAATATAAATTGCAGAGTTTATATCCTAAGTTTGTCCACACTTGACTTACGGCTTATCTTACAGATTGGAAGTTGTAAAATAAAGGTTGGGCTTTGATTGGATGTGCATCAAACTATAAACATACTGTTCTGATTAAATTTATAAACTTCAGTAAATATTAAAGGCATAGATTTGAGCCAAGTACACAATTTGAGATTGAAAAGTTCATAATTGAATATTGTGTTTTGAAAATATAAACCTTATAGAAATTACGTAGGGTATACAAATAAATTTTCTAACTATTTTAATTATAAAATAAATGTTTTTACTTTGAGGTTAAGTACCTACCATTAAATAATTCTAAGGCATACATTTAATTTAATTGAATGACATCTGATTATAAAGATTCCTAATTAATTTGAACAAATGAGTAAATCTCTCCGTTACTCCAAAAATTTGTTTTGTTATTTCCGCCAAGTTTACAGCATGTTATACCGAATTATATTTTAACTAAATAAATAAAATTGCTGTTTAGAGTTGAAATTTACTTTGAACTTTTCGCAGGATTGACATTTTATTTCTATGTTATTATTCGATTTGACAATTTTAAATTACTTGTATTAACATTCATGTTATTTGAGTTGAAGGTTTCCTAACCTTGATTATCAATCTTCGTCAAATAATTACGTACGCTATTCAGAAATAAAATTAGTTTCTCCTTTACGGTGCTGCCATGTAAGAAACCAAATAACATTAGTTAATTACTAATTATAGCCCTTACAAGGTGAAATTCACTTTGATCTCTTTGGTCGATCAAATTTTTAACATTTAATATGTGTGGTTTCACTAAATATGGTTTTAACAATAGGCCTAGAGAACAATTTAGACGTGTACAAACGTCGAACGTTCAAAATTAATTCTTACTTTATCGATTGAAAGTACGTAAACAACTGAAAAGTTACTCAACATGGAAGGAATGTGAGGAAGTTACTGACATAAATATACCGAATTAAAATTAATAAAAATAAGTATACGAAATAAGTGAAAAAGTTTATAAGTCTTACAAAACGTTGATTAGTAATCTATCAAAACTAAGACTTTAAAACAACATTACATTAAATTATGCAATGATATAAATGACAAGACAAGGAATGGACATAATTTTGCAACGTTGTCAAATTGAACATTTTTTCTGTAACAGAATAAAAATCCTAAATTCATTAAAAAAATAGGCTGATGTATTAACATACAGTGTGTAGTCACAGTTTGTTTCCAGTTTGTAAACATATATAACTTGATGACATTTTTAATGTTCTAAAAAAAGTTCTTTAATTGATGCTATTTCTTTAGTTTATAAACTTTTTGTGTTGGTAGGACTTCTTGCTTTTAAAAAAATTTGGCAACGCTGTTATTTATATCACAACAAAATGGTTGCCGCTTGGCAATATTAATATTGTTAATTCGATTATTAAATTTTGAGGCCTGTTTATGGTCGTTTATTCTGCAATACTTGTTTTAGATTGTTAAAGTTTTATTTCACGGCATAAATAAAGTGTATAGTTTCTTTATACATAAAGAAAACAGTGAATTTTTGTTTCTTTCTATCTTTTCTTTAGTACAAACCTAGGCCTAGTGCAAATGGCTAAACTTAACTTATATTTTAAGAGTTTTCTTTTTGTCGTAGTTTCTGTAATATTTATTTCCAGCGAAAGTTTTGTGTGTATTACAGTTAGTTTGACGTCTAGTTTTAGAATATAATAATTTTTTTCCAAAACCCGGAGTCACCCTCTCCTGCACTAATACCAATAGGTTTAATCTGTTACAGTTGTATTTTGATGTATTTAAACGGATGATTTACAAGTTTATCTATTCTTATTCAATTACTACGTTAATAA
Source organism: Philaenus spumarius (assembly GCA_018207615.1). Classification (NCBI taxonomy): domain Eukaryota; kingdom Metazoa; phylum Arthropoda; class Insecta; order Hemiptera; family Aphrophoridae; genus Philaenus; species Philaenus spumarius. The sequence continues at coordinate 27,111 of JAGFPH010002211.1, forward strand.
AGCCAAAACGTATCTTATAATAAAACTAAACTTGATTTTAATGACTATATCGTAAACCATCGGAAGAATATAAAGTGTGCGTGTATCTTTGTCAGGAGAGTGAATATTCGTAAACCGAACACGAAAGACTCTTGTCATAAAATAGAAGGTTTAGTCTTTCTTTGCAGAAATTACGACATTAAAGTTAAGTAATATTTGGGGCCTTAGTTTACTAAATAGCAGATAAAATACGTTGATATACATTTAAGGTTTAGTTTTTTACAACAGTAAACATAACAATTTTACTTTTACGTTCTTTTGGGTTTTTAATTGGTCTTTGTAAAATTGGTGTGGGAACCTTTTACTATCATTTATTTTATGTATACTGTATAATTTACAAACATCTGACGAGATATATTTCTAAACACGCGAGATAATGATAACGATGACAATGAGTATGATAATAATGAATAACTTAAGAGCTATCATACACCAATTAATAAGAAAGGACATCTCTGCCATTAAACAAAATGGACACATTCTATACTACAGTATTTGGTCCTGTTCTATATAATTCTGTTTTATGATTACGGGCACACAAAGTTTAAATTTGGAGAAGGTCTTTAAATAGGCTATAATTAATAAAAATTCAAATATTATGCTTTAGCTAGTATGTTACGCATATTTACGTTTCATGAAAATGTATGATTAGTGAATAGACGTTTCTGCTAATATTTTAATCACTTTGATTTATTTTGTATTTTAATTACATTACTTAAACTTAACTTATAAGTAATACATAAATATGTCGATCAATATCAAGTTCATAGCACTGATTTTCTGATCAGGTGATTTTAAAAAGCAGCATTCTAAAAACAAAAATCATAAGGAAAAATTTTGTAAAGTCAAAATTCTACTGTAATTTAGACAGTAAACTGTGCTTTAAAATTGACCAAACCGTTTTATAGCCATAACATAGAATAAGAAGTCTTGGCACTATCATTAAATAAGGTATGGCCCCTGTTCCAAAAATCCAAACTTTTTATTTTAGTTTTATTTTGTTGTTTTAAACATCATATTATTAAATGTTCAAGATGTCTTTTTGCAAATGTCGCACTTCGTTTTTAAAGAAAGAAACATAATACAATTTCTAACACATTTTTCGAACTTATAATGTATATCCTAATAACAAAACAAAAGTTATGATTATTGAAAGTAAAACATTTTTCCAGATTATACTGATGTTACGTGGTCCTGACCTCTTTATTGCGTGTTTTATTTATTTTACTCTTATATTTGGTTAAGGATGTTAGTTGGGAGGAGGCGTGGTGCACTTGTTCTAGCGGTCGTCCCAGTTTACAACAGTTAGCTAACAGAATTCGTACCTAGATATTACAGTTCGGCTACAGAACTCCCCCTGGCTTCTTGAGTTTAACTGGTACTAATCAGAGACATCAGACAACCTATTTAACAGGTTGCTACATCTGTTTCCGATAGATATTTATCGAATAAAAAATCCAAGTTGTATAAGACTTGTTATGTTTAATCCAACTTAACATTTTATTTTTCTTGTAAAAAATATGTATACAAAATAATTATTTGGACGTTATATTTTTTTTTTTTTGCGCGCGAGGTGTAAAAAAATGTGCAGGCACATGCCCTGTTGGTACCGCACAACAGGGTTATGTGGGGATGGCCCTGTGCCGACCCACTAAAATCTCACCTCTTTCTCCGGCCCTTGTTGTTGGACAGGGTATCACTAGTAGCATAACTTCCTGAACAACCGGGCACCTTTCAGTCGTACGACTGTCCTACTGTTCAGGCATCTTCTTACTTATTTCTCAGTCCTTCTTCCTTCCGCTTCATCACCGTTACGATGTAGTTTGCAATACTATCCCACTTTTCTTTGCTTCTTAGCATCAGCGTTATTAGATTTTCCGGAAGAATTTCTTCTTTTATCTTGATTTGTAGCTCTTCTTTTAGTTTTTTTCTATCTTTACATTTGAACAGAGTATGTTCCACATCATCTTCCTGTCCACAGCTGTCACAAATGCTGCTATCAATTTTCTTAAATCTCCATAAATAATGTTTAAAGCAACCATGTCCAGTAAACGCTTGTGTCAAGTAAAAATTTACCTCGCCATATTTCCTGTTCATCCACATTAATATATCCTTTAAAATTCTATGGGTCCATCTTCCGTTGTTATCATTGTCCCATTCCTCCTGCCACCTCTCAATAAGCCTCTCCCTAACTTCCCTACTTATTGTGGTTTTTGGCTTAGTTTCATTTAACTTATGTTCCTCGTAAACCTCCCTTCTCTCACAAACTAAAAGGTGTACTGGTGGTATTCCTGCTACAACCATTACCGCAACTTGCGAGACTGTCCTATATGCAGCAGTGACTCTCAGTGCCACTTGCCTCTGGACTGATAGCAACCTTCTCCTATGGACTTGCTTTGTCATTGCTTCGCTCCAGGCCGGTGCTGCGTACAGTATTATGGAATGAATTACACTTGCATACAACCGTCTTTTTTTTCTTTTGGTCCTCTAACATTGGGCATCAAGCGCGATAGGTTACCTGCTACAGTGGCGGCCTTCATACATACCTGCTTCACATGTGGTCCGAAAGAAAGTCCTTTGTCCACTTCTACTCCAAGGTACGTCAGCTGTGATTTCCAGTGGATCCGCACACCATTAATGACAAGCTTTGGTGTCCTGAACGTCCTTCTCTTTGTTACCAGGACTGCTTCCGTTGTGTTGACGGCCATTTCTAGGCCTCTGCTAGTCAGCCATCTTTCGACTGTGGCGATACTCTCTTCCATCTTTAATTCCAGGACATGTTCTTCTAGAGCATCCACGACGATGATGCTGTCATCTGCAAACCCTACGATTTTCACTCCCTCTGGTAATTCCGTTTCCAACAACTCATCGTAAACAATCTTCCAAAAGAATGGCCCCAGACGTGATCCTTGTGGTGCTCCTCTTGTCATTTTCTCTTGGATAAGCCAACCGTTATGTTGTACGATATATTGTACGATACATACAAAATTATTACAATTTTTCTAAGTATATCATATTCTTTTCAAAATGTTCCTTATATTTTATATTATTTAAAAATACTAATAATTTAAAAATTTGCATTGAATTAATAGTAAATAGTAATTCAAAGTAAATTGTAAATTACTAAAAAGATGTGTAACAAGCTAGAGTACACACTATGGAACCTATGGAAGATAAACACAATTGTTATTGAACACCCCGTATTCAGCTCCGCATTCTGAAGGTTTTAAATTTTGTTTTAGTAAGTACAAATAATTGATAGAAAATAAATAAAATATACAAAAGTTGTAACTTTAAACTCTAGTATTTAAATTTAATATAGTATTTCCTATTTAAATGAGAAATTTTAATTTTAACAACTACAATACTTTCAATATTCCCGAGACTTGTAGTTCGGCCATCAAGAGTAATAAACTCACCGTATGACATTTTTATTTCACTCCTCTTTTATCATTATTATTATAATGATAAAATAATATGATTAATGCTAGTGATTATATTATAAATCTTGATATATCATATCCTGTGTTACTAAGGTCATATTGCATAACATGTTAGTGAAAGTTTAATCCGAATCGGTTTACTAGTTTCCGATATAACACCAAACACACCTTCTTTCTTTATAATATTAACATAACTGTTATTGAAACTCGGACAAGTTAATGTGCTCAAGGTATGGGTGGATAACTTTCCACTCTAGATAAATAAAATTTGCGACACAATTATTAATTGTTCCTATCTTATCACAAACTCTGCTGTTTTCAGTAGGTGGTATCATTTGTTCTGAAATTAAACTAAGGTGCTACTAGAATAGAAAATAATACAATTGAATCATGTGCTTTTATACCTGATTATACGAATACTTCAAGTGGTATTCATCGTAGAAGTTCTACCTTGAAATGTAATTAGTGTAAAATAATTTTATTTAAAAAATTTTTGTTTGTAAAAATTGTATGCAAACGATAAAGCGAACCTAATTTCTTAAACAATGATGATTTATGATTTGTTTAACGGTAGTTGTCAACCGTTTGGAAAAAACTCCTCAGTGGGAGATATAGGCCTAAAGGGTCTTTTTTAGAAGAGGATGGATGTTGAATGCATTTAAACAAACAGGTGACTAAAGATTATAAGTTAGGCTATTTTTTATAAATGCTTGTATTTCTGTTATATAAAATAACTTAATTGATGTTACTAACTTATAAATATGTTTACAAAAGTACGATTATGCAATATGTGTTATTTTACTTCAATATAAATATATAATAGTTAACAGTTTCGTTAGTTTTTGTTATCCCGACTCTATATACAATCTGTTAAGAGTGGCTGTCTTCTTCTAAGATCCGACCTAAATACAAGATAATTAAATTAACTAGTAAATTAAACTAACTCGTTGATGAAAAAAATAAATGTTTGTGAATTTTTGGGTTTACTATTGAAGCAATTAATTTCTGAAAGCAATCAAGCTCAAATCCAGTAAGAAAAGAAACGTTTGCTATAAGTAGGCCTACTTATCCGACTAAATATTTCTGCCATTCAAATAAGTTATATTAATATCGACGTTGGAATGAATACATTATTAGGGGTGGCTTTTTCGCATTTGAACTTCTTCCTTCGTCCACAATCACATATTTTATAATTCTTTTTGATGAGAGACATAGGTTTATCACAATGTTAATGCTAAGATGGTAAACAGTTTTAAGTCAAATTATTTAGTTAACGGCATAGAAGGAATTATAATAAAGGCAAAAAGAGCAATGATTGCCTACTACTAAACAAAAACCAAACCTACAAATTAGCCAAACTATTTAAAAAAATGAACAGTCAATCAATAGAAATGCCTACACGTCAGTTTAGACATGTTGTGGTAAAAAGCTGATTATTATACCAACACTGAACATTTTTGAAAATGTGTAGTTTAAATGGACAAATAGGTAATTTGTAGGCCTAAAATGTCATTTGAATTATTTGTAGATTTCATTATTTTTTGTAACAGACGTATAGCTAGTAAACAAATGAGTTCAGAGATTTAGTTTAAACACAAATTTTACTATTTCATACGTAAAGAATTTAAGGAAATTGGGAGAGGGTGAATGGTGGTCTTGAAAGAAATTTCAAATTGAAGCAAAGGTTGAGTTTTAAATAATTTTAAATGTATTTTAATAGCAAACTTTTGAAAATAGCTTTGACTTACTCGGTTCAGTTTTAAAATGGTAAATTTAAAAAAGTTTTTATTGTATATTTATTTACAAACTGGAACAGATTTTTATTTTAGAATTAAATATTTTTGAAACCTTGCTAAAGATTGATATACCCTTCCAATATGTCGAAAAAGCACGATTTCTCAACATTAAAATAATGTAAAATTTTAAATGAAAAAGCCGATATCCAAAACAACGCAAATAATATTTTAGAGTCTCACCACATTAAAGGACTTAAAACATTTTGTATGACATCTTTTTTTTATACAAAATAAAAACGCATGTAGAAAATAAACAAATGTGAATTAGTTTTTATAATCTTGAAAAACCCAAAAACAAGAAACATAACTTTAACTTAGATTCTGTAAGTTTAATATATACATATACCATATTAAAGATCTTTTAAAGTTGATAATGTTTTGTAATTAGACTCTCGTCATATCGTC
>JAGFPH010002211.1:40393-70133 GCA_018207615.1 Philaenus spumarius
CCAAGTTTTATTCTTCTTAAGTATAGTAAAATAGTAGTATGTTCTTATATTCAAAACATTTGAAGTAATAAATTACTAACTACGATATAAAAATTAGTTTGTAGGAGTCAAAATTAATATTTACGGAACCCACAAACTATTTTTGTTTGACGTTTTTAAATTGAATTTCACTCTAATATTTTTAAGGATCGTGAATACGATCAAACTATTCTAGTCACTATCATTGCTGTTTGCTTTTTTAAGTATATCAATTGTTTTGGATGAGACTAATTTTGACAAAGAAAAAATAATTCAATATCATTATGATGATCCATAACAAAAAAGTTCCTTATTTTAATTTGATTACAAATTGCATCTGTGAATTTAAGGCTCTTATAAAATTGTACAATTACTTATTAAAGTTTTTGGTAAATGTATAAATTATCACAAAGAAACGTTGATAGCTTTATCATAATAACTGAATGGAGAATGTTGAGTTGAATTTACATGACATATATTATGATTAATTTAACTAGCAATTTACACAGATTATCATACTGTTATAAATATGTAGCTGTTAACTCACAGGGATTAAACAATTCATTTAAATTCTAAAAGTAATCATTGGATTTCTAAAATTAAACTTTTTTATTCTGAAAGAGTTCCGTTCATTCATATGATATTGAAGACACGTACTTGAAAGGCTTAGATTTCGGGAGGAAATAGGATTCATCCCCAAACCACATTTATTGATACTTGGACGATTGTATGAAAAAGTATTCTCATGCGCAGATTTGAAGTAAGCTAAATCGAAGAAAGGTAAAGAAATCGATAATCCATATTGTTCACTTGTTTTAAAAGTCGAAGCTAAAAGCTGTATGAGAAACATGGTTGCTCTAAGTTAACAAGTTAAATTATGTCAGAATTTATAGAAACATCAAATTAAACATTTAATCAAATTCAACTTTAATTTAAGTACTAACTAATTTTTAGTACTAACTAAAGTACTATAATTAAAGTTGTTCCAAGTTTGTTCTGAGAACGAAACATGAGTTTTCAAGAAATATTTCAGTGTATAAAATAAACAACAAAACTATATTTTCTAAAGTGTATATTCATTTCAAAAACAGATTTTTCATGTATTATAGTTATTGTTTAGTAAACATTGGTTTGTAGACTTATCACTCATTTACATTAAAAATATATTGGTGAATATTACGAAAATCCGGAACAAATCGTTTTATAATTTTGTCATGTTCAGTCAGAACTTGCAAATTTGTTTCACAAGTAATGATTCTTACATAATTTTGGGGGTGAATCGTTTTAAAACTTTCCACATTTAAACGAAAAACTTTACGGATGAGCCAATATTTCTGTGCGCACGTTTATAAATATTGGATGAAGTGTAATAGACATTTGTTGTCATTACACTTAGTATCTAACAGTAATCATGTCTTCAGAGCTGTATCGCCCGCTTTCAAGGTTGTATGCTGCATGTTGAGAAAAAATACCTTGATTTCTACACAGTTAAAGTTTAGGATGCTAGACAAAATTTTTTATCAGTAATACATCAATAATGTAAATATTAAAAATTTAAACACATGGATTTCCAAGTACGAATCTTCTTTACGTAAACCATAGTTAAAAATCAAGTTTGTGTTTAGTAATGACAGCTGGCATTCATCCCATACTTTCCTTCTAAGCATGCTTTACGTTTAGATGCAAAGTTATATTTAAGTAAACGAAGGTATGGAATGAAGGCAGTCTATTTCCCTTGCCTATAATTAGATTCAATTGTAGTTTGATTTAGCTCGTCATAAGAAAGCACAAAGCCTATTCTTTTTATTTGCAGCTGTGAAATTAAAGTGACTGGTTATTAAGACCAATCAAAATATCCCAGGATTTGTAGCAACATCATTGTTGGAAAATATATCCATAGAAACTGATAGTTTTTAAGATAACGATTCGTTTGTGACTGTAATGTTTCTTTGTTATTTATTGTTGTCATATTTATTTGTTTTCTATTGGGTAAATAAAGAAATGATGGAATACCTCTTACACATTTTATATTTAAAAAATATTTCATTAGTATTAAAATCATGTAACATAGCATACATTTCCATGAGAAATATTGTTAAATAATTTTAGTTTAGTAGTATGTAAAGAAATTAGTGTTATATTGTTGTAGCTTTTTTTATTATAACTATAATTAATTAGAAAAATTTTCAAAATATATATATCGATGTTCGAAAAAATCGTATTAGGGAACCTTAAATATGTAATATGAGTCATAGGTAATAACTTCAATATACAACAGAACCCAAGCTAATATAATTGTATTGATAGTCGTGTCATTTACGTGTGGGTTGAGGATGGTTTAATTTCCTTACTTAACTTTAAATTAATAGTTCTTTCAAACCTGCCGAATTGAAAACTGACAATTTAATAAGTTACTCGATTCATACTATTGATCGAAGGTACTTGGTAGAACTAGGAATAACTAGGGTTTGTATGGAACAGTGGTAAACGTGCTCGTCCAGTTTTCTACAGTTGGAACATCAAACAATAGACGCAGATTTGAGAATAGTTGCTAGCATTTTATTTATTTGCGTTATTATTATGTCATTAGTCTGTTGATAAAGTGAAGACGATAATGATGCAATGAGTATTTAACTTAAGTCGGGTTGTTCTTTGCAGGGCTTATCTATTTTAAGCGTGCCTGCAAAAACAGAGATAATAAAACCAGTGCATTGCGGATTCGTTAGTAAAACGTAACTTTTGCAAGAACCTCTTCACCCAATGCAAATTTTCATCGGCATAAATCTCATTGGGTAACTTTTTGAATCAGAAAAAAGAACTTTGTGAATTATTTAAAACTAGCTAACAAATTAAGTTTAGTTTTCACTCTGCATTGCAAATGTAAAGGTTATCTGAAAGCCGGAAATATTTTATAAAATATCTATTCAGCTTAATCCTGTGAAGGTAAAATACTAATATCGTTCTGAAAATTATCAGTAGATAATAATATCTTATCTTCTAAAGCGAGAGATAATTGTTTGTCTGCTAAATGGATCTGGAATCTCCGTCTAAGGATTTTTCATTTTTCGATTTTATATGGGGCTTTTGGCCACGAGAAATCGATTGGAAATGGTCACCAGTCTGGGAAAATTCGTTTTCTACGTCTTTTTATTAAATTAAAAAGTGAAATTTGTCCATTTTAAACAATACAAAGCACAGCTGATGCAAATGTTTTCAATGCCATTACAATAATCATCTGCTTTCATTTAAACTGTATATTTTATTAAAGGTAAGCCTAATGTTGTATCTATTTATAGTTACCATGGCAACGAATACTTCTGCTAAATAAACATACCCTTTATTTAGTTGTTTAATGTTATAGGCCTAACCTAAACGATGTTCACGGAAATTTGCAATAATAGTTATTGACGTGAGCGAACTAGGCCCTAGGCCTAAATCGATATTGAAATATTAAACTTTAATTTAGGCCTGACTTATTTCTGAGGCATAGCGTTGAGATTATGGTTAATCCTTTAAACTGTATTTTTATTACAGGTAATCCTAATGTTGTATATACCCTTTATTTAGTTGTTTAATGTTCTAGAATCAAAAGGTACAATTACTCTAAATACTCTGCAATGCTCGTTTGTTTGAATTGTGACTCATTGAGAGCTGGATATAAGAGGAAAAATAAAATATTTAAGACAATCCTTTCACTTTTTAACCTAAAACTTCGGATCGTACTTTAGTCATATTTGTACCGTGGGTTCTTTGAGTCATATTCGGATGAAACTTTATGTAGAAGACCGTCCATATAAGTTATGTTGGAACATACAAATTCCACACCTTACCTACGATACAAACACAGTCAATTACAAAATAATTAATTTCAGTACACTTTTAGTTTTGAATTACTGTATCTAGAAAATTGAGAATAACTACTGTAGAATGTGAATTAACCTTTTCATCGATGAAATTAAGTACTTTCAGCATTATGATTCCTGTGCGCAATACATTTATAATATACAACCATTTCTGATATAACTGTTTATTACTTACAAACCACATACAAATCTATTTCTGGTATCGTGGTAGTCCTGATAGTTAATTATGCAGTTGCAGTAATGTAGATTAAGTAATGTTATATTTTTTGGAATCAACTACGATTATTATTTTACTAGAGTAACTAGTCACATTTAAAAACGTATTATATATATATATATATACAAAAAATCAAGAGGATCTGTTCCGAGATGGCATTTGCAGCAGTTCCGAAGTAAGGTTAGGTTATCATGATTTCTTGAATTTGTTAATTGGTAACAAATGTTAATGGATGCAAACTTCGTAACCTAACCGTGTTTAGCAATGGTGCTGTTTAGATAGTATTAAGTTGTGTATTTGAAAGGAAATATCAGTGAATAAGTTTCGTCTGCTATTACCAATACTTAAATAAATTCTGTATCAATGTACGTATAGTCCAGTCAAATGGTGATTTGGCCAGGAAAAAAAATATAGAAGTATTGGAAACCAAATCTATAGCTTGTTATCCTGCCGAGATAAACATAAAAGTAATACTTAAGAAAAAATAATTTAAACAAAAGTAAACTATTCAAACAACCCCCCCACGATTATATAGGCCTACAACATGAAAATGGAACTAATAAAATGTTTCGACGTTATATGCCAAATGACATAACACTCCACATTTTGAAGAGATGCGTTATGACTGTAAGCGTAGATGTCTGGAATGAAATATAGTAAATGAAATTTCAGGGAACGTTAACATCTCCAAATAGTGCTAGCATATTAAATATTGGTAGCATCTTTAATTCAGTTACCACATTATTTTGCATAATTTACGAGAAAAAATGTGTTAACATCAAGGAGCAACAAACAAATAAAAATAAAATAAATATAGTTAATTAAGTTATTAGGACTAGTATCAGCTGTTGTAATGTTACAACAATAATGTTTTTTTTCAACATAGTCAACTTCGACTGTCACCTAATACATAACGAAATTTCTCACAATAATGCGTTTATTTACTGAAGTGAATTTCAACGACCTACTTTAATAAAACTGCTCGAATCCATCCGTAGTACACATTTCAATGCAGTTCCATGTAGGGTGAAGCTCGTGTTTTATAATGTACAATGTTTTGATTGTTTAAAAGAATGCGTGTTAAAATAATATTTCTTATCGGAGCTAAATGCTGATAACCTTTCACACACCTTATATATTTTTTTAGTCAACACCAGTTGTAATATATAAAAATAAAGTGAACAATTGGTTGTTGACGGACCTATTAAGGTAAGAATTAAATTAAATTAATAAAATTATAACTTGAAAAATAGATTACAATTAATAGCTCATGCATCACTGAAGATGGTGACATTGTCATTGATATAAATCAACGTATATTTAGGAGACTATCTTTTAAGATTTATTCTATTAACTAAAACCTTTTACGAATCAACCTCAGTATACATGTAAATAAAAACACAGTATTATGTAAATAATACAAACACTAAACGTACTAACTGAGTTGGAGTCATGCTCTTCGCTATATATTATCTTGATATTGGTAGAAGACTAGATAGGTATTGATGATACGTATTGTTTTTGTATTTTATTTATTTATTTTCATTAACCACATTACAGAAATTTACCAGAAAAAAATTCCCAGGCCAAGTGGCGAGTCACAAAGTACAAACTATTCTAAACTAGTTTTAAAAAGCACACTTACAAAAACAAGATAGCAATACATCAAACCTCAGACAAATAAACATTTTTTACCCTAAAACAATTTCTATAAAACACACATACACATATAGGTATATTTCTGTACACAATAGACAATGGTCAACACACAAGAGAAAATCAGGCTAGCTGCAAAAACTCATTCACTGTATAGACAGAATTTTTCATCAGATAGTTAGTCTTTTTGAACTTTCTTTGGACAATTTACTGCCCTAATATGCTCGGGCAGTTTATTAAACAGCTTTATACCACAATAAAATAGTGATTTCTCAAAGAAATTTTTCTATGAGAAGGTTAAGTAAAAAGTTTTTACCCCATGTAGGATATCTAGAGCCTAGTTGTAGATCACCAAATTAACAAAGTTTGATAAATAAACATAAACAAAGTTTCTTTTCTGAATATTAAACATCTGTCTATTGTTAATCGAGTTTCAACAAAACATAACTCCATAAGAGAACATTAAGTAAACGTGAGCGTAGTAAACCATCATAGTTGTGTCTAGGTAAGTTACTCTTATAATTATTAAAATCAAATAATAGGCCCTACTAGCTTCCCTGCAAGGCCCGATATATGTTGTTTCCACGTGAGAGAGCCATCAATCTCAATACCAAGAAGTTTTACAGATCTGGATGGGGCTTTGGTACTGACCAGATAATTGTCACATTAGCTGCTGATTTTTTGTAGTTGGTATGAAAATTAATTAGATGTGTTTTTTTAGAATTTAATAGAAACCCATTTTTTTAAAACCAATTACTGATAGCATCAAGATCCTGTTCCAAATTTGTCTTCAACTTAAATTTAGTAGCATTAGTTCTTACAACTGTTGTATCGTCAACAAAAAGGATTAAACTTGAATGGTCCACGCACAATGGCAGATCAAACATATAAAATAAAAAGCAAAGGTCCCAGAATAGAGCCTTGTGGGACACCAGCAATAATCTTAGACAATTTACTGCATGTTCGGCCTTTCCCAATTATAAATCTCTGATAACGATCCCATAAATAAGAAGAAAACCACTAAAGAGCTCTACCCTCTACCCCACAATTTATGCAGAAGCAAACCATGGTCAACACAATCAAAAGCTTTTGACAGATCAAGAAATGCGCCCACAGCAAAATTGGAACCATCAACTGCACTGGCCACTTCATTGACAAAATCATACACAGTCTGAGTAGTGGCAATAAAACAATATTGAATGTATATTTCGGGAAGTTTTATGTGATTGTTAAAGTTTACGTCGTAGAAAATCTTCAATGTGAAATTCAAATCGTCGTTGAGCATGTTCTTAGTTTGACTTAATTTTGTATTCATTGTGCGTTTAAAACTTATTCAATATACTCTGAAATGCCTTTTTTGATGTTCTGTGAAAAGTGTGATTTGTAGGTTATGTCCTTTGATTAGTAAATTAGTAGTCCTGGTTGTAAATTTAACATTTTGTTTGTTTCAAAATATGTAATACTTTTGCAGAGGTTTCATACTGAAGTCAGATATTTATATACAGGTTTCCTTGAAAGAAATTCACCTTGTAATATTTTGAATATAAACGTAATCGTGTTGGTATTATTCAGAAACTTTAATTCAGAAACTGAATTCTAATGGCAGATTTCTTGATGTCAGTTTACGACAACTTATTGTGAACAAAACCTTGGGATTGCAATTGGAAAATTGTTTTAATAATGTACTAATCCATGTAAATACTGTATTATGCAATTAAACGTGTTTCTTTGAGTAAAAAGCAATGAATCATTTAGGCGTTTTTAAATATTTATCTTGATAATAGGCGCAATATTTAAATTCCTCAATGAGCTACTATCTAAACTTAATACAAAGTAAATATTTCCAGAAGCTAACATAAAGAAAAGGGTTAATTGAATTCGCAGAGGGCTGAAACTTTTCCTTATCAACTGAGATTTCTAAATTATATTTTTAGACATTGCCTTACGGCGTTTTGAACACAAGAAATAATCGGTCATTAGAGGCTTAAACTGTTCAAGTGATTATTGGGAATTAATTCAAGTGAGAATTACGTTTTTTATTTTAATAAATTTGAAATGTATTTGTTTTAGTGGAAACTCTAAAATAATAATAATAATAAAATAAAAAAAACCGCAGAAAATATAGGAATATATAAAGTAAACATTCAATTTGAATTTAAAAGTATAATCGTATCTAAAACAATAGCAACATTGGTTATTCTTTTAAATCTAATGCATACTGCATTTCTTTTAGGCTCTTCCTTTATTAAAAGATATTACGACATCTATGTAAAATATGATCCTTATGAAACAAAATATCTGTATTTTAAAAGAATTCGCTAAAAATTTGATTAGCTCCTTCGCCGTTACTACTACATCAAAATCAATGGTGTTTGACTTAAACCGTTGGTATTCATGTAGAAATACGTCATCAAACATTCAGAAGCATTAGGCCTTTCCTGGTAACACACTTTTTGAATTAATTGTACCTTAAATGAATTGTCTGTAGTAAACCAAAATTAACAAAACTAAACTGTAGACAATAATCTGATAGCAGCTTATATAAAGCGATACCAATGATAAAAAAAACCGAAAGCTCTTTATCCATGATTAACCACCAATATTTTTATTTTAAAATAAGAATTAATTATTTTTCGTTAAAAAGGATGTTACAAATTCGTTATTTTATGTAAGGTAAGCAATAAATTATCGCCAAGAACACATGCTTTACTGATGAAAATTGTCAACTGGTTTTATAAAAATTCATAATATTTATTAACTTGGCAACCAGTTTAATAAAATAATATAATATTATTCGAAAACTTTAAGCCTAAAGAATTGGCTGCAATTACATTCTCTGGTGTTAGTTTTAAACAGTATAAAAAAAGCTAATAGAATTAAATATTTGTACTATATTGTAAAATGGTTTATAAAACAAACTGTCGTTGCAGAGAACTTTGTATTTGATTTTTCTTAAAAATTCATTATTCAATTGATAATCCGCCATCAAAAACATACTTTTTATGTATTCTTAGGATTTAACCATTGAATTCATTTTTATACTGTTTAGTCAATCTAAAAAGCTAGGCAAAAGGTTATAAGTTTCATGAAAAATATTTTTTTTCAAATTATTTGTAATAACGTAAATTTTTAAATTTTAATATTTTTAAGGCTATAGTGTTTTCCATATCTAAAAAATCTTCTAAATATATCCAAGATAAAGTTGTAAAAATTTCAAAGACCTAGGTCTAATACTTTAGATGTTATTCAATCATTAGAATAACACTTATACGAAAAAATAAACTTTCGGAAAACGGAGTTAAAAGTTTTAACACTGTATAATCTCGAATTTAATTTATTTATTATATATTTTTAGTATAAAAAAAATGATCACAAAGATATAAACATTTTTACACATACTTAAAAAAGTATCTAGAATACAAAATCAAATTTAAAAAAATGTCAACAAATGCTGATATGCTGATTTTTGGTGGCGAATTGCCCTAAACCATGTTAAAGAAGGGATTAGTTTAGGCCTAGTAGTAAGATACAAACAAATTTATACATTTTTAAAAAACACATTGCACAAAGAAGTCTTTAAAAACTATTAAACTAAATTATGAGGATATTTATATTGTCTGAGTAATTGTAAATCACAGAAGAACAAGTTCTCTCTAAAATATAGGCTACGTTTAATTTAATTATTTAACTTACAATTAATTGAGCTCGCACCGGTGTTGTTGTGTGAAGCAAGAAGTTTGCCCCCTTTTTATCAATTTAACCAGTTCAGTACGGCAAAATATGAATAATTTTCAATTTTTGTTTTTTCATATTTTATTAATCTAGGATATTTTCTGAAAAGTTTTATGCAAAAATTATTAAAATCCGATGTAGGGAGATATTTTTATTTAATTTAAAAAAATGAATGTATACCTATTTAAATTTTTTTCTTTAAATTTTTGAAAAATGTACCTAAAGTTGAAAAACATGGCTTTTGGATAAAACAGATTGAACATTGTATTTAAGGGGAGTCAGGTGATAAAAATCGGCAAAAATAAACTTTTTCTGTATTTTTTTTCTTAATCTGCCATTGTTACATGTTAGTGAACTCTTTACAATGTTACATGTTGTATATATGCATGGTCTTTATCTGTGTGATTTCCCAAAATTTAAATTATTTTCACATACTGTATGTACCTTTTTCTCGTCAGATTAAGATAAAAAAAATATAGTTATACTTTACACCTGTAGACACATTTTAAGCACAAGATATTTAAAAAAATATATGTAATTTTGGTTTGTAAATAAAAATATTTATTTTGTTAAGAAATTACAATTTTTATAAATTTTTTAAAAATATTTAAAATACATATTTACATTTTTTTGCGCTATTAATGTTAATAAACGTCCATATAATATTGTCCAAAAGTTTAATCATGATAGGTCTAGAGGTTCCTGTGAAAAAGGTACATAAAGTTTCACAAATTAACATTGAAAGGTAGGCAGTACCGAAACCCCTTAAAAAGAGTAAAAACGAAAATATACATTTATTTGTAGAAGTTACACATTTTAAACATAGGATTTAATTTTTTTTCTGTTTTATAATCTATACGATTTTCTATAATATAATATGTTTAAGGGATTTAAGTTTGTAATACAATTAAAAACTAAATATAATAAGATATCTCTTTATAATAAATATATTAAAATATATATATTAATATAATTTACATTAAAAGTCTTAAAGAAGCTAATATTAGTAGAATAAATTATAGAATTAATATTATTAGTACAATACATTATGAATGAATTATTACTATACAAATAATATGGTAGTTGTTATAAAATGGTAAAACAATATTGACAATAAATAATAATGCCTACTCATTTCTCAAGCTTCCTTATTAAAGGGTGACTTTCGGTAGATAAATATTATAAAAAAGCTTGAAACTAACAGTTTATTTAGGATACACATTTCCCCTGCAACAATTTCGCTGTATCATTTTAAGCATAAAGAAAGGCGTTAAAAGAAATTTCTGTTACTTAAAAGGTCCTAAATCTGCCAAGAAAATGAACATGTACTTCCTCCGGCACGACTGTGATATACAGAGTGTTCATAAACTCCCTTTAACCCCATTTATTATTTTTGTTATTGAAAATAATACACATGACCAGGGTGACAGTACACCATTATTGCATACTTTCATTTAAATAGACATTATATAGTTTATTTTCGCGTTTAGAGGGGTTTCGACAGAAATAAGGAGTAGATTATGCCCTTTATTTAATCCAAAGTTAAATATTTTAATTAATCAGTTGATTAATTGGACAATGTTATATATTTTATAAATTTTGATGACGGTTCTTTAAAGAAATCAACAACTTGCATGAACACATTTAGAGTCAATTTTGTATAATAGACATTAGAGGAAAGTATTTGTGTTGAAACCCCAAATTGGCTTTAAAAACCACTGTAGTATATTTTCTTTACGTGCACTGCATTTCTAAAGAGAAAGAAAGGTAAACAAATGATCTTAAGTGCTTTGAACGAAAGTGCCAAATAGGGTTTTATTATTGCATTTTGTTAAAGTAAATTTTGTGCGTTTGAATTTCATTTCATAATCTATCTAAATTAGAGTTCAGTATTACTTTTTGAGATTATTGAAATTAAGTCTGTTGATTAAGATATCTGTCTATTATCTGCGTTAATAATTTTTCGTATAATAAGATTCCTGTTTCAAAATTTTCAATAAATTCAATTCATTATTATGAGCAACCGCGTAAAAGTATAATGATTTAACAACTTCTTGAACCAAGGTTTGCTCAAAATATACGGTAAAGAACTCTTTAACGTCACCTATAAGTATACAAACACTGACATTGGAGTGATTTATATCTCAAACTCCAACCCTTAGAAGTATGTGGGTTGAATATGACATGAACGAAAGATACTCTGTTTGAATAAATGCCGGATTTAATTCCTCAGAAAAAACCGATAGATGGTTGCGTTGGGAATTTAAATTAAATGTTTAATCGTCCAGGGACATCATTTACAAACATTAGCTTTTTATAACACTCTGAGGTAATCTATATGAATCGTAGGTTTATTCAATTCAACTGTCTCTATATTCAACTGTGATGAAGCAGCAGTTACGTACGAGAACTCTTTCAGTTACTTTTAACGCTTCTATAACGTAAACTGTTAATGACTTTTATATATATATATATATATATATGCTTGTTTTTCTGTAACTATTACATACTGCTAAATCGTTACAACATATATTACAGATGCGCTCGTAAAACTGTCTGGGATTTTAAAATACTAGAGGACATCCATGCGTGCTTTGCACGCCAACTCCCATGTAATTCCACACACAAATTTTGTAATAAAAAATAAATGAATAAAGGTATAGGGATAATTATAACCTGGTAAGTAATATTAAGCGACTAAATCTAATTATTGAGTTCACGATAAAACAGGAGTTATAATAAAAGTTGGTAAGGATGGCCTAATAAAAAAAAAACCTAACATGACAAATATAAATATAAATAATAGTTTTAATGTATGAAGTTATCTGTCAGAGGAAATATTAGTCAGCTGTTATGACTAGCATAACAATAATGAACATCCTCAATCAGGATGAGCTGTGTATTTCAAACATATAATTAATTATATATAACAACTTATTGACAAATAAGTTTTTGAAAAAATATTTGTAGGCCTATTCTTTTTTCAAATTATTAGTATATTTCCTATAAACTTAAGGTCATGACCTTCAAATTGATGCATGTACAATAAGTAGGCCTACACAGTTTTCACGTACTGTATATTGAAATCAATGTTTATTGTATTCGCAGCCTATGGATGTGTTGTTTAATTTGTCTTAATGATTTTATGATATAAATTTCCGTGTTGAATGTAACGAGGTAATCAGTCTTGTAGTTCTATAAAATGCAGCAAAAGATAAAATTAATATTTTTTTTATTTTTTCCGCTTACACACTTCCTTAGCAGGGGATATTTAATTAAATTACAAGTGAAAAAACATAGACCAAGACCAGTGAAGGTCCCGGGTTGAACTCCCGGTCTTGGTCTGTTTTTTCACTTGTAATTTAATTACATAAAATTAAGATAACATCGACTATTGTGTGGTGTGATCAGGATAGCTTTATTGGCACGGAAGCCAAAGGTCCTGGGTTCAAATCCGGGGACTTGGTTTACGTTTTTGCACTTGTAATTTAGTTAATTTACAGGGGGCGTTATTCAATCAGTACAGAGTAAAATTATTATAACTTGTTATTTGCAATGCTTAAAACATACTTGTCATGACGCAAAGATATCGAGTCGTAGCCTATTACTTAAACAAAGGTGTGAAATAAAGGTATCTAATACTCTTGTTTATTAGATGTAATTGTTGTCTAATATAGCCTTTCAAATACATATTATCATAATCATGCATGAAGAAGCAAAAGTTTATTTTGTTGCTTAGATTATTGGACGTATAGTGTAGTCAAATAAACTGTCAGGTTCAAAAAATAGTGTTTGTCTATACATTTCGTTGAGGTTTTTTCTGGTATTGCCACGGCAATAATTCGAAAATATCTTGTATTTATTTTATTACAGTTGTTGTTTTTTTTTAAATACACCAACAACTATTAATAATAGCCTTTTAATTATGTTAGGTTAAAAAAAAGATTAAATCCTTCCTAAAATTAATATTTCTTCAAAGAATCAATTAACTAGGCTATGTTGTTCCCTTTTAAAATAAATTTATTAAAATACAATGTGGTATAAAAATACTTCTTTAGCTGTTCGGATTCCGGAAACAATTGACTGAACACAACTTTTAAAACTATAGCCTCATCCAGTACGGCATAAGATACGGTCTATAAGTTTACATCGGACTATTCCGTTGTTATGGCAACATTGTGGACTTTTGCGAAATCAATTAGAAGAACCTTGATGAGAGGTTCCGTCTTGTTAAAATATTTATTTTGCGGTCCTTTTAGTTAGAAACGTTTATTCATACCGGGAGACTTTCGTCAGCTGACCAAGAAGAAAATTTTTCTAAAGCAAGGTTGTTAAACCAGGGAGTCATATAAATTGCAAAAATAAACGAATAGGCTACAAAGTTATTTCAAGTGCATAGCGGAGGTTTATTAAGTCAACGAATATAACGCCAACTTAACAAAAAACTATGATATTAATTACATTAATCTAGAAACACCTTTATTTTTCATTTTGATTACCTTGTTCCATATTTTAAATAACATAGTTAATAATTTGACGGTAATACGAACTTTAAAATGATGAGATTGACTCTTCTAGTTATCGTCGCCGTATTTCATACCACTTAAGTACGTTCTTATAAGTTAGTCTAACAACAATATTGTACTGTTTCTTGGAATCTTGACCCATCAGAAACTAAAAATCACTTTCCAGCAATCACCCACTACTATTCAATTTACTTTTAGATAGTGGTTTTTATACATGATATTCAAAGGACCTCTTTCAGGGCTGACATGTATAGGACATATTATTTTGGAATACCATCTAAAAATGTAATTTATATTTTGATAAAAAACTCAATGATAATTTTCAACTCTACACAATGATTTAAGATCAAATCCAGTTTAAGGGATATAGTTATTGTTTTTCCATTCAAATTTGAGTGTTGTTATATTTTTCCTTCTCCATTTATGTTACCATCTATAATATTATTTGGTTTATTCTAGTTTTACTGGTAATAGATCTTGTTTAGTTTCTACATCATTCCCACGGAGAGTGACAGATTTAGTATAATGGACAACCAGTATTTATTATTTTACTCATAAAGTCAGTGGCAAAGCAGCAAATACCAAACAGAGTATGTTTAACTTTAATGGTTAATTACAGAACTCACTAAACCGTGATGACCTAATGAGAAACTCACCCGTGCTGACATGTGTTTGACACCTTCATCAATTCACTTGAAAGTCCTCGTGGCGTTGATAACATCTATTTGGGTTTATAATGAAATACCTATTCTGTGCATAGAACCATTTGTCATTTGATTCTATGAACGAAATTTAACAATAAAACGTAGAGACAACAATGATTGTGAACAATCGATCAAGAGTTAAATAAATGTTTAAAAATTTTGTCGAGTTTGTGGTTCATAAACTAGTATCAGATAATACAATACACTGAAATACATACTAAATCTATACTAATCCATACTAATATTATAAAGAGGTAAAGTTTGTTTGTTTGTTTGTTTGCATGTAGGGGGTAATCTCTAGCACTACTGAACCGATTAAAAAAATAGTTTTACTAATAAAAAGCTACACTATTCCTGAGTAACATAGGCTATAATTCATTTCGATAAAAACCTTTTTTTTATTTCAAAATTTGTAAATTTAGTCGGAAAAAATTCTTAGGTTAGGCATAGAATGATAAACCAACACATCATGTATTTACATTTATTACCATCGCAACAAATAGAATAAAATAACAGGTAATATAGCTGTTTGCTCCAATATTTCCATTAACAGCTGATTTAAAAATTTGAAGCAATTATTTTTGTATTTCTAGCTTTTAGGTTATTGTTTTAAAGTGTAGACCTGAGCCTTGCTGGTTCTTTTAACCATTATTGAAACTGCTGTTGTAAAGTATAAGACATAATTTAATTTGAACATTTAAAATTATTTACCATCTTAGTTTTGAGGTTATTATTAATCATACAATTTTATTATAAATAAAACATAACATATGTTTTTAGAAGGTACCTGAGGGGGTTGGCGTGCGGAGCACGCAGGGGTATCCCCTAGTACCTTATAATCTGAACTATCTACTTTTGAATAGCTGTAATTTTTCTGGTGTTTATTAGTATACTTTTTAAGCTCAAAGTTACAAAGTTTAACTGGGTAGCAGAGCACAGTAACTTTGTCACAAAGCTATTTTGAATATTTATTTTGGAAATGGACGAAAGTAACACGTAACTAATACGAAATGCAAAAGTTAGACGTGTGTTATGGCTTTTATTTATTCTGGACATAAATAAATTACAACTAAAAATAACCCAACCTTGGACAAAAGTTTACTTGAACTTGTGGTATTCCACTACAGGTTTCCTTTGGTTTCAAAGTGCGGCGAAACATAAAACAAGTAAATATTTGTTAAAATATATTAACTTATTACACAAATTATAAGCAATTATAAGTTTTTTTAATAATAGGATCAATAATGTTTTAACTCTTGTTTATTTCAATCTTTCACTATCGTAATACCACATAGTTTCACTACTATAGTAGACATAAAACTATATATTCATAAATATTATGTAAAAAATATTGTTATTTTATCTTTGAAATAGATAATTTATCATAATAAATAATGTTATTTATAAGTAATTAAGGAAGTAATCACATTTTCGTGAAACCGATGCAAGATGGTTCGATAATATTACTACTTTTACATTAGTAATAATTGTCGATTAAGTAAATCTGACTATATTGGTGTTGATAATACATTATATTCTGGATTGAATGAATATCTGACTAAGTAATCAACATTCGAAAGTGTTTAGATTTGTATTCCGCTTTAACATATTTTACTTTTAAACGTAATATAATTACTAAATTACGTAATTCAATTTGTAATAGTAAATATGTAATGGTAAATCACATTTGGCAAACGAAATATTTAAAAAAATAAACTAACAAATTTGAAAAAAATATTTAAAACCATAAAGGATTTTTACTGTTCTATATTATTTTGAAATTCTAAACAATATGTGCAAAATGGTTTATATGTTTAGTGAGTTTTAAAATGATTTATTCATTAGGGTATATATTTTGCTCATTCTAAAAATGTTTAGGTAATTATTTTTAAAATATAATATTTTATTTAATGAGTTTAAAATGATTTATTCAGTAGGGTAAATATTACTTCTAAAAACGTTTAGGTGATTGTTTTCAAATATAATATTTTATTTATGCGTTTGAAAGGATTTATTCAGTAAGTTAAATATTACTGCTAAAAAAGTTTACGTAATTATTTTTAAATATAATATTATATATAATGAGTTTCAAATGATTTATTCAGTAGGGAAAATATTACTTCTAAAAAAATTTAGGTAATTGTTTTTAATTATAATATTTTATTTAATGAGTTTAAGATGATTTAGTAGGGTAAATATTACTTCTAAAAACGTGATGTAATTGTTTTTTTTAAATACAATATTTTATTTAATGAGTTTAAGATGATTTATTTAGTAGGATAAATATTACTTATAAAAATGTTATGTTATTGTTTTCAAAACGTACAATTTTATTTAATGAACTTATGATGATTTATTTAGAAGGGTAAAAGTTATTACTACAGACGTTATGTAATTGTTTTTAAAATATAAAATTTTATTTAATGAGTTTAAGATTTCAGTAAGGTAAATAAATATTACTGACTATTAAGGTTACACTGACTTTATTTAATGACCTTTGCTGAATTGTTGGGGTGAGTTTCTCATCAGGTTATCATTGTTCTGGAAATTAAGGGATGGAAAACGACGAGTTGCTGAAACTATTTAGTGGTGTATATTTCATGAATACCTGTACTTTACGTAGATACTGCACTTAGTCCTGTTTATTGTTTGTAAGTTTGTTTAGATGACGTACGTTACGCCTCTGAGGCATTGTCGCTCAAAAATCATAAAATAATAATAGCAATATTTTTAATAATACACGTCATAATATAAAATATTATTTACAAAAACAAAAATTTAATAGTGATTTACTAAATATGTTATCAAACATTTAGTAAACTCTTGTCGTTTTGTGCCAATGAAGTGGAAACATAATCTATTAGGGGTGGTCGTCCTTCCATGAAAACAAAATAGTTTTCAGTTATTTTTAATTCATTTAGGTTAAAAAGAGTACAATTATCACCTGATATAAACCAAAAATTATAAAAATGTAACGTAATTGTAAGAATCGTACTAGATTGTTTGAATGTACCATATCTTAGAATCACAAAACGATTGTAAACGTCAAGGAATTGTATATTCCTTGTCACTCAAAGGAAATGGAGTTAATAAAACGGAATTAGAATTTCTTGGCAAATACATATTATTAGGCCTCGTTTGCGTAGGGTTGAGAGTTGTGTTATGATGGTTTGTGAAGCGACACCTTGCTGATATTGGTTGAGAAATGAAATCTTGAAAACTCAGAAATTTTCAAAATGATTTATCAGGGGGACAATTATTGAAATGCTTCAACAAACTCGACTTATCCACGTGTTAATAGCTTACAAATGTGTAAAGGATTATTCAAATATAAATGAAAAATATTATCGTTAGATTAATATCTCTTTAAAGAGGTTTACTTCAAAGATATTTGTAAACTTAAAACACTGTCGGCTTCCATCACGAAAACAACTCGTACAAACCAAGAGGCCACATCAAAATATAATAAACGGTACCAGATAACTGCCACATACTTTCTCCCAGTTGAAACTTTATACCTTCCCAAGAGTAGCATAGGAGGTGGTTATTTAGAATTGCAAAAGTAGGACATACCATGGAAAATATTAGATGTAACTCACATCCATATTATATTATTGTTATTAAAACTATTCCATCGATTTCGAAGAAATTTGCACCAAACATGTCAATTAGGCCTGTATAGATGCACGAAAAAAGGGTTTGAAAAATTTGGAAAAACAACTCCGTTTTTGGCAAAAAAACCCAAAAATCAGTTATTATTATTACTTAAACGAGAATTCTTAGAAAGATGCGGGGTTTTCCATATGGTAGGGTATTTTAAGGGCTACAAATAAACCAAATTTTATTAAAATCGTTAGAGCCGTTTTTGAGAAATTTAGATTTTTCTCGTTTTTTTTGCCATTTTTAGGGGGTGAAACCACTTAAAAATTAAAAATTTGAAAAAATAAAAAACTCCTGGAGATATTCCAGAACTACACCTACATTCCAAATTTCATCAAAATCGGACCGTTGGTATGGTCTCCAGCTCTGTACACATCCTAACAGACAAACAGACACATGGACAGACATCACAAAAAAAAAAACAGTTTTTTGGGTTCAGGGAGCACCAAAACAAATAATTCCACTAAAAATATTTTTGAGTTTAGGGATCACCAACACAGATAATTCTACTAAACAATTTTTTGGGGTTCAGGGAGCATCAAAACAGATAATTACACTAAAAATTCAAATTCGAAAATTTGGACGAAAACAATACTTTCTCCATATACTACGTATATGTATCTCTACTCTTGTATCTCGTTTAGTTAACATGGTGTATTTTAAGAGTTGAATACTACACCAGATGAAGCCGACAGTGTTCGCCGAAACAGCGGTGTAGCACGTCATTTAAAGAAATGAATTTCAACAACAATCACAATGTATTCAAAATTTATCTGAAATTCGTCAAACAAACAAATTTTACAAAATACAAAAGTTGTATAAATTGTAAAATCCATGTTTGTACTCTTTAGCCTTACGGTTATCTTTTGAACAATTAAATCGCCTTGGTAAATATGAAGTAATTAAGATAACAGCTTAGAGATGTTAATTGAGTAAATAATTATACACATTATTATAAATGCAGTTTTAACCTTAAATTGAAAGCCTAAAATTAAGAACAAACCATAAATCATAAAAACGGTTAGTTTGTTCACCTGACCAATATTAAATCTCCTAGTTGAACTTCGTCCTAAACTTTTTATAAAGTAAACATTTCCCCAAGACGGAAGCTAACATAAAGCAAAGGGTTAATTAATTGATTTAGCTTAGAGCCGCAATGTTGCCATAACAACGCGAAATTTCAATATTCAACTTTTAATAAGCAGTGCCTTATAGCCTCTTGAACAAAAGAGATAATTGGTCATTTAAGTCTACAACTTTTCGAAACTTCAAAATTTCTTTTTTTTTATATTTAGGTAAGTGAAAAAAGTAGAAACAACCTAAACTGTCTGAAACAATATCCTAATAAACTTTTCTTTTATATCATTGCATTTCTAGAAGAATCTCTTAAAATCAATGTTGTTAACAAAACTTATATAAAATATGATTTCCATAAATAGTTATTTTCTTTAGTATTAATCTACTCGCATTTCAAATGAGCAGATATAAAAAATGAAGTATTATTAGAAGATACCTATTCTAGGCATACAACTTTTTAATTTTCTGTTTTTTTTTATATTGTACTTAATTTTTGCAGTAGAATAATATGTTTTGGTGATTTAAGATTATAATTAAAACCAAATACAATTATATTTAGTTTAAGTGTTAAAAATATGCTTTCTTTATGTAAACTGAGTTGTTACCGGTACTTCTACAGTAATGAGATAGCAGATCACAAATATATTTATTTGCAACTAAACATGTCGCACAAAAAAGAATAATATGAAACAATGTTTAAGTCAGTAAGTCTGATTTTCTGCCTTAATAATAGCAAACTAAGCCACTCACAGATAAATTATGATAGCTTATGAGGTAACACGCGATTCAAAATGTACTTCCTCAGGTATGACTATGGTATATGTTTTAGACAATTAATTGTGATGTTGTCTTTATTCAATACTTTTATTTATGTGAACGTAGTGGACGTATTGACAAACGAAGATGGCTGTAAAAAAACTTAGTAACTAAAGTATATTTTCTTTACGTGTAAAAACACCCTAAAGTAGGAGAATGGATAGCAGAAGGATAGAGAGGTTATAAAGATCCCCTTTCACTTCCTTCTTCGACACTTTATTTATGTTATTGTTTATACTTCCATTCCAGTTACTTCCTCAAGACTGAAGTGGTGTATTATTTCAACTTTTTGTAACATCCCACCTTTCCCACAGACCAGCACTAGCTTTTGTTTATCCTGGGATAGATTTATTTTTCGCAAGGAGGGATTGGCGTACTGAAGACCTGCATTTCAACTAGGTCACAATTAGATTTATCGAATAGGTGATCGATTCGCACTGTCGGAACTACAGCGGATACAGGTTGTTTCATCGAATACGTTATAATTTATATTGTAATGTGTTGTCAATTATTACAATGTGTCCATGCAAAGCGTCTGTTTGATGAGTAATTTCCAGCACATAAATAAATAATGATGGGAAATTTAGGTCTGAAGACGATTCATAAGCTTATTTCCCTAGTTTAATATAATAGGTTCCAGTTGAGTGAATCGCGCTAGCAAGTTTATCAAATAATAGTTGTAAAAGCTGGCACTTCGGTGGATGTCCTATAAGGTAAATTAGAAGTGGTAAGTAATAAGATCCTCGGGCTAATAGGCTGCAAAGGCTGGTAAACTATTCATGTTAATCTGAAATTATTTGAATCAAATATGTCCTCCTCTCGGTTCGTACTTTTTTGTTTTTACGATTTTATTTCATTATTTATTTAAACTAAAATACAGCATTAAGATTTGAGTTACTAAAATGTACAAAATTCTGCTGATTACGATAGCTAGGTATTATAATCAAACTGTTTCAAATATTAAAAATTAATTCAATAAATTATGATTAGCAAGTAAATTAAATGGTTTCTTTGATTTAAAGTTGGTTCATCTATAACGCCACCTCATTGTATAAATAAAACTGGCATTGCTGTGACTTCTAAGTCCGCTAAAAATCTAACCCTTAGCCCATTTGAACATGTCTTAAATAACACACGAACAAATAAGCTTATGTCTACAGTAAAAATCGATTGTTCGTTGAATTCGTAATTTAAATCAAATGTTTAATTTTTGTTTGAGATCTTAATCGATTTCAAACCTCAGCTTTTTATAACAAATGAGATAATCTTGGGAATCTTGCAATACTTTATACTACCAGTCGTTCTTTTAATACTATCTAATTGCCAAATTATAAAATATTTCCTGACCTTTGAAGGCGTTTAAATTGTTTTGGTATTGTTGAAGTACTTAATGTAATATATAAAGTTATAGAGGTAAAACTAAATAAACGGTACCAGAAACTGTTATATACTTTCTCACAAACATATTTAAATTATTAAACAGATTCACTGTGATTTCATAATTCTATTAGGAGAGGGAATACATTAAAGTAGGAGAGTAACTAATAAATAATAATTATTATTATTAGCTAAACGATCATTTTTAGAAAGATGCGGTTTTTTGCATATGGTAGTGTACATTAAGGGTTACAAATAAGCCAAATTTTATCAAAATCGTTAGAGCCGTTTTTTGTATAAAAAAATAGTAACTGATTTTTTGGCCAAAATGGAGGTAGTTTTTCAAAATATTAAAAACCTTTTTCGTGCATCTATACAGGCCTAATTGACATGTTTGGTGCAAATTTGTTCGAAATCGATTGAATAATTTTCTTTCTAGCTTTGTATACATACAGATAGACGAACAGACATACATACATACAGACATTTAAACAGACATTTTGTAAAAACCACTTTTTTGGACTCAGGGGGTCCTAAAAGGGATATTTCCACAAAAAACTCAACATCGATTTTTTTGCGATCAATATACTTTCTCTGTACTACAGTATAGTGAGAAAGTAAAAGGTAAAGAATACAAGTAATATAAATAATTTAAAAAAAATGCGAGCATTTAAAATACGGCTTAAG
Source organism: Philaenus spumarius (assembly GCA_018207615.1). NCBI lineage: Eukaryota > Metazoa > Arthropoda > Insecta > Hemiptera > Aphrophoridae > Philaenus > Philaenus spumarius. Next base: position 62,727 of record JAGFPH010002211.1, read on the forward strand.
ATATTGCTCTAACCTTAAAGTTTACATCTTACTATTCCATTGTTATGGCAACATTGTTGTTTTCTGCGAAATCAATTACATGATTAATGCCAAGGGGCATGCTTAACGTTTAAGTTTTGTTAAATATTTACTTTGTGGTCATTTTCGAATTTATCTCACCTATGTGAAGGTATTTGGATGACCACTCAAAAACAATTTGTAGTACAATGTTTAAGACCATGGATAAAGATAATAGAGTTTTGTCAAATACATGTGTTGCCACTAAACTGTCATAAAAAATATTTAAAGTGAATTTTATATATTTTTTATTGATTAGAATATAAATCAACATTACCTGATTAAATCAACCTATCTAAAACCAAGTTATAAATTATACATAAAATATATAGCCCAGAACATAACTCGTTTCAATTAACGACCTTGTTATTTTATAAAGTAATTGAACTAACTACTTTGACGGTAATACGAGCTATATAATGATGATGGGTTTGACATCAACTAACTCAAGTTATTGATATATTCGCCTTATTTTAACACCATTTATGTATTTTTCTTATACGTTTATATTTGACAACAATAAGCCACTGTTTCCTGGAATATTGAATTAACTAAAGCCAAACATAGCTTTTCAGCGAGAATACAAATACGATGGACATGACGTTTTTATCTTGCATATTCCAAAAAGAATAATCCTATTACTTTAACAAAATCTACAAATTTAATTTGTATTTGGATAGTTATAGTTTTGCCATTAAAATTGCACTTTTCTAATCTCTTTGCAAACTAAACAAACATTTCTTTCCTTTGTGTGTTTACTAAATTATAATATTTTATTTATTATTATTTTAAGAATTAAATATTACTTAAAAAATTATGAAAAATAGAAGATAAATAGTATATACCAACAATTATTTTTCTAATAATAATAGTTCACCTAAATTCGATGGATACCAGCAGGATTCCGAGCTGTAAATTGTCATTTCACAAATCTTTTAACTCTTTGCAACGTTGGAAAATGTATCGAGTGTCATTTTCAGCAATCGTTGATTAATATAAGCTCCTTTATGTAATTGTGCTTAAAAATGTCTGTCAGAAATAACTTTACAGAATACAGATATTTTCTACCTTTTTTCCTAAGCAAATAAAAAGTAAGTTATTTGTAGTGTTTATCTAACTTTGATTCAGTTTCTATTTCATTGACAAATAACGTGATGGGATTTGTAATATCGATCGAGTAGTATTTAGTATACTGAACGTGGTGCGTATAATCTGTTAACTTTAATGACTAATAATGAACAAACTCGTGAAACCTTCACTACCTAATTTGAAATTCACCCCCGGGGCTACATGTCATGTGTTTGAAACTGCCATCAAAGTCACTTCAAGATCATCGTAACTTTGATACAGTTTATAAAGGAATAACGATTCTAATAATTTATAACATCTCGATGAATTAACCTTAATTCTTTGTTTAAAATATTTATAAAACCGATTAACTTGAATTTAATTTCTATATAATTGGTAATTAGATAAAAATTTGCACAGTTTTTTTAATAACATAATATATTCATATAATGTTAAAATAATTAGTAAAGATGTAATGTTAGGTTCTTATTTCTTTGTTAAGGTGAATAAAATTAGTGGTCATCATCACCTAAGCTGCTTGAGCATATGATGCTTTTAAATTATAAAAAAAAACATAATTAAATCATCATATGACACGATTGAAACTAGTTCTAAATATAGAATTTAAGAGGACACCAACAATTATAACACATTTATAATAGGATTAAAAGTAATTATAATACAAAATGTTACTATTAAAATTTTTTAGCGTTAAAAATAAAACTAAGAGAATCATAAACTTAAACATAAATTTTGTTAAAAAATTAAAAAGAAACACTAATAGTAGAACATAAAAAAAGCATAAACCACTAATAACAAAAAATAAAAACAGCACAAAGAAAATCGAAATAAAATTACATGATTTCATTTAATTTTAAGTAACTGGTTTGCACAGTATGTTTTATTGCGATTTTTCTCGTAATACAATGTTTGTCCTGAAGTGAAGGTGAAATTTTGAGAAATGTATTAATGTGCATGATGAGTATATATGTATTGTTAAAGTGTTATAGTGAGAAATATCTAATCATTTTTTAAAGTGTGTACAATTTATTGAAATGAACGCACTAAAGTGAATCCGAGTCATGAAGGGTTTGAACACGGAAATAATCATTGAACAGACTTTTGAGTTTGAAAAATAGAATATGAAATTTTGAAGATTAAATAACTATGATAAACGAAGTTCAATATGGACCTATAATTCCCTAAATAAAAGTTTTTTTTTTGAGTAAACAAAAAATTATGGAAATTATATATCCTATTCTATAGTAAAAACATAAATTCTAAAAATACTATTACTTCATTCTTGTAAAGTATACAGACATTTTGAACCAATACAAATGGCTGTTCAATTCAACAGAATGGAACAGGGCCAATTTTCTTTTCACGTCTTAAGAAAGCTAAGCAATGCCAATGAATATTTATACTGGAAACGTACGAAAGTTACATTTAACTAACAGTATGCAATGCATAACGTGGACGGGTTTTACTGCCTTCATTTCCACTGGAAATAAATAAGTTTCGGCTGAGAATAACACGTAAGCCTTAGATGAACATGTGTTATTTCACCAGTTTTCTTTATGTTTAACTTTTTAAATTCTTTCCGTGTTTTTTACTTTGATTGTATAATCTTTCCGATTTAAATTGTTTTTTTAAACCGACTAAATTTTTATTTTAGTGTGCGTTTCGGTAGCAAACTTGTTGAACTATGTCTTAAAAAGTGTAATTTTCAGGAATTCCTGAAGTCAAACCCAAACTTAGTTTTATTTAGAAAAGTTTTTCAAATACGTTTTACAGTTAGACAATTTAGGATTTTAGGATTCCACATTTTACAGGATTTACGAAATGTTAAGTTATTATAACTACTGTTTGCACAATCTAAAAATTAACTGTTTTATTCAAAGTTTTAAATATCCATAAACGAAGCGCAATTATTTGAGCTGCGTTTAATGACACAGTTTGGAAATGTCTTTGAATTATTTCCTTGGACTACGAACACGTACCAAAGATTCATCAACAAAATCAATAAGACAGTTCCATTGTTTACGTACTTCCACGCCTCCGATTTCTCTAAGGCGGGTTACACACCGGTGTCGCTGACACGATGTCGCGGACATTTCTGATGTCACTAGCATGATGCCAGTGACATGCAAAAGGCGGGTTACACACCGGTGTCGCTGACACCATGTCGCTGACACCATGTCGCTGACATTACACGGAAGAGAAGGAGTCAGCTTATTTTAGAAAATGTCGTCGTCGGAGGAGGATGCTGTGTTGTTGCTGTTGGTGTTTATTAGATTTATTTATTAGATATTTGAGTGTAGTAATACATATTATACAGTAGCAGCAAGTAAAAACAAAATTTAACTTTACAACAAACCACTGCAACCTAAATAATATGTAAAAACAAAATAGAAATTGTAAATTGGTTTAATAAGAAGTTGCGTTTCAAAAATATTTCATTTATTTAATTATATGAAGTGTATTTCTTTGAAGTTAGAGCAAAAGGGCTTAAGGGTCTGCTGTAGTGGCGGAAATCTTGGATTTTTATCCCATAAGAGCAATGTTAAATTTCAAACCATTTATTTCGTTTATTTTTTATCATAAAATTGTTTGCACAGTCACAATACGCATCGGTTTTGTAATTTAGTTTTTTTTAATGCTTTTGATTTATTATGTATTTGACATTTTGTAAGTACAAAGTTTGAATTTTTTTCCTAACACAATGTAACATTAATAATGAAAAATAATTTGCAAGCCGGATCCGAAATTTTATTATTCAGTTTTTTTTTCAACAGTATCGTTAACAATTCCTGACTTAAGCCCTTTTGGCCTAACTTAAAAGATTTAATATTGGGAAGTAAATATGAGAAGTATTGAGCAATTTCCTAAATAAATACACGTGTTGTAACAATTAATGAATGCAATTTACTTAGAAGTTGTAGGTATGTTTGGTGTAGGTGTTTGTATGTAGTTGTAGGGTTCTGTATGTACATTATCAAAGTTCCACCCTTGGCTGTTGGTAAAGTAGTCACTGGTTGTTGATGGAGTAGCATTTACAGCTACCACGCTGCCATGTTGAGTAGGGGTTAGAGAAAATTCCTGTCTCGCCACTGGATGAAATGTTGATTCTGAAAGAGTAGGCCAGTTGTCTCTGGTGAACGAGTTGATGGAAGAAGTGCGGCTCGGTGTACGATTTGCTGATTGAGTAGACAAGACAAATCATCTTCAATAATTTCAATAATTTAATAATTTCAATGACTTTACGCTTGAAAAGCCTTTTTTTAGCGGGTGAAAAATGTTTTATATCAGGCAGCAAGCTTTGAAAAAAATTAAGGTCTGCTTCACTTCCAACATTTCTTGCGTGACTTTGCATACTTTTTACGTGTTAATTATGTATCACAATGTAACAAACTATATACCAAATTAATCTTTAGAATGCTCTGCAATGATATATAATATGACTTATTTAAATATTACCTTAGATGCGCAAACTTTGATTTAAAAAATGCTTGTTAAAAGAGTACCCGAGGTACTCTTTGCCAGTCCGGTGGCGCTTTAAAAGAGTAGCCTACCACAGGTACTCTTTGCCAGATAGAGGGTTAAGAAAATTAGAATTAGTCTGTTATTAACTATCCGATTTAATAATCTTTACACGGTATTTTAGACCATAATATGTAAAAATTGTTTTGTGTCATGTAAACAAGTTCAATAGGCAGTTACCTGTAACGTTGAATTTTGAAGCCACTTGCCGCCATGCCTTGTCTTGCTCATTACGATTGCTGTAATTCTTCAAATTATAGTTGTACAGCACTGGGAACTCTTCTACTGCTGCAACAAACTCTTTATTCGTTTGTTCATTATCAGAAAGCGGCATTTTGCTATCACGACTCACCTCGAACAAAACAGATTCGTACTTTACAACTGACTAGAAAAACGTTCTGCGCATGCGCGGACCCAAGAGGCAAGAGGCATGTCTGTCCAAACACCGACCAGTTGGTTCGCTAGAGACATGTGCTAGTGACACGAGTCGCTGACAACGTGTCCGCGACATCGGTGTGTATAGCCCCATAAGATAACATTGGTTGGTCTTCGAGGGGCATGTCACTAGCACGAAAAATGTCAGCGACATCGTGTCAGCGACACCGGTGTGTAACCCGCCTAAAGCTACAGAAAACAACTAGGCGAAGAATTAATTGTCGGCATACTTGGGACCGTTGAACGAGGAAAATTTATCGTAAGTTTTACTGACCAAGTCAATCTGAATGTGTCATAGTTGAACAATTGTTTAATCTAACTAAAGTACAATAAGATTGTAATTTCTAGAATGGGTTATTTCCCAAATTTTGTATTTCATATAGTTTAGTTATGTTCATATTAAATAAACCGACACCTTTTATAATTTAGTCATACTAGTAAGCCGCCTTGAAAAATCACAGACAGATTAATTAGATACACATCAGAAATACATCATGTAAAAAAATGCTATTTAAAAACAACAGACTTTATCTAGGCCTACCTAACTATGCTGACGAGGATGAGTACAACTATAAGGATTATAAAACTGTAGACCTAGGCCTATTTGTAAAAAAATATTAATTTTCGTTATTATTTATTTAAAGAAAGATACAAATATTATCTTTCAATTGATTTTTATTTCATATTGTTTGATCACATGATTTAGAAGTTATTAAAATTATAGTGAAAAAATTAATAATCAAATATGTTTATATGTTATGCGAAGATGTACGAATGTTTCCGGAGCTAAACGAATATATATTTCGTCTTTAAATTTGTATAAACGAATATACAGCATATTGATGATAAAAGGTTGTATTTATATACAGTTTATAACCTCAAAGCAAATCTTATAGCATAAATTAGTTCTATTACTCATATTTAAAAAATCAACTTCACAAGAAATTGTAATGATTTACTGTAAGTTGTAAACATAACAACAAAGTATAATCTACGCTGGTTTAAAAAAAAGTATTACAAATGATGGGTGAAATCACCTGTTATATTATATAGTTACTCACGTACGTACACTCGCTTTTATAAGAGTAGATTATGCTATTATTGAATAAATTGTAATTGTAACTTTTATTTAGTTTTATTACTATTTCAAAACTCCTTATATGTACGATGCCGATTAAATCTTTTACATTTTATTCCAAAGTATTTAGTACTCCTCTGTGTGTGTAAATAAGTTGAAGGCAATATACGTTATAGGAAACAACTTTATCTAGACAAAAGTTATAATTTATCTTTCTCAGAGATTAACATTTACCAACTCGTACAAGAAGTTTTGGCTTATAAATTACGTTGTAACTATACTTAATTCATATTGATTTTATTTTAATTAACACTAATTCGTTTTCTCGTTATAAAAATATCAGAAACATTAATTTTACCAGCAAAATAATAAAGTACAATATTTTACATCATATCTGTCAACGATCAATACGAATCTAAATCTGATATCTCGATATCTCGATTGAGCGTCGATATCAAGTAGGCAGTTGCTAAAAAGATAATGATATGATTTTTGTTTTGCAAGATGCAAAGCTCTCTCTTCTATCAAACCTACAAGTGAACGCAAGTGTTACTTTTAATGGACCTAGTTTTTCAAACCGTATCGATAATTTTAATAATTACGAACTTCAATCAACGCAATAATTTAACGAAGAGAAACTTCCTGACGTCAGGTAACCGCCGTAAATTAACCTACGCTTCAAAACAACGTAAGTACTTTTACAATATCAAACATGGTCCCATCGTAAGCCGGATTGAATTGCAAGCTTTCAACAAACTACAATATACAGTCTACTATTTCAATTTCAATAAAACATTTTTAGTGGAAACTAGGTCTAGCCACCAAGTTACCTACAAATAGGCTTAACTTTGTTCAAATCTTTTATAACCTATTTCAATCGTAGCCTCAATAGGCCTACACATTCAATCGATAATCTATCTATACATAATTAATTTTCTAGGGGTTATTTTGTGAGTAGAACTCCTCCTAGAGTTTTTAACCGATTTTGATGTTTTTGGTGTCATTTTACAGAGCTCACTCTGAAGTTGTGCTTCCCTTAAAATGAGCTCAATGTATGTTAAGGGCTTCGCCCCAGTGGCCCTCAAAGTTGCCATGTTAATCTTATGGAAGGTCAATCTTAAGGAAGAAGAAGAAAGATTTCTTTTGATTTTATCAGAGGCACAATAAACAGCTGTTCGTATGAAAAGCTTAAAACAGCTGATTTTGATCAACAGCTGATTTTGATCAAC
>JAGFPH010002211.1:70143-110753 GCA_018207615.1 Philaenus spumarius
CAACTGATTTGGATCAAAAACTGAATATAATTTTAGGTTAGGTAAATCAAGCAATAGCGAAGCATTGCCATGTCCACTAGTTTCATTCTTAAACCTGCAAACAGGTTCAACTTCGTTTATCAAACAGGTCTGATCAACTTATTTAATTTGCATTTTGCACATAGGCCTAATCATTAACTATTGAAAACTATTGTGTCTTATATCTAACCTATAACTTTATGTTCATGTTTTTAAATTCCAAGCCAACTTTATACTGAATTATGCATACTTTGTAATTTTATTTGTGATTGAAAACTATTGTTTCTTATGTCTAACCTATAACTTTATGTTCATGTTTTTAAATATTAAGCCTACTTTATACTGAATTATGCATACCTTGTAGGCCTAATTGTATTTGTGATTGAATTCATTGTGTCTCAATAATATTGTCACAATCAAAATAATAGTTTGGCTAATTTATAAAATATTTTACTGCTATTAGGCTAGCACTTGGTTTTTTATTATTCCACTACTAACCAAATTTTCGAAAATTGCCACCTACTCTCAGTTGTGTATAGATATATTTAAAAAAAACATGGAGACTAAGTTAAATCAAGACCTTCAATTAGTCATAAGTTCTCGCCAATTATATTTAAAACGTATAGAAACGATATACAATCTTAGTATAAATATGGTGATCAGTTCACCTGATATATTGCAATTTAAGGCAAGGTGTCTACAATTAGAAGAATCATACAATCATTTTTTGTCATTTCATTCAAAAGTAATTGAATTAAAGATTCAGACCGGGCAAGATTTTAGTGCAGACGAAACATTAGTCGCTGAGGTTGACGACAAGTATTATGTAGTCAAAGCGGCTCAAGAGAGTTTATTTCCTTGTGCTCCAACTGAGCAAAGTTCAATAAACAAACCTGTTGGTTCGCCTTCAATAGGCCTACCTCGAGTTAATTTACCAAAACTAAATTTACCTTCCTTTTCAGGCCAAATCAAAGACTGGCCTAATTTCAAAGATATGTTCACTAATTTAATACATGAACATCCAACGATTTCTGATATTGAAAAATTCCAATATCTTATCTCATCATGTACTAATGAAGCACATCAACTTGTTAAATCTTTACCAATTGTGTTTTCAAATTATTCAATAATATGGCAAAAATCTTTTGATCGGTATAAAAATCCTCGTGTTATTGCTGGGCAATATTTAGATCAAATATTGCAACTTAAACCATTACAAACTGAATCAGCATTTAAACTGCGACAGTTCCTTCATTCTTTAACAGAAGGGCTCGGCGCTATTAAAAATATTAAACTTCCGGTAGATCTCAGTGACTTTATCATGTCTCATATGACTTTGCAAAGGTTAGATCCACATACAAGACAACTTTTTGAAAGACAATTAGACCAATCAAAATTTCCAACACTTGCAAATGTCCTGACATTTTTACAAGACCATTGCAAATCATTGGAGGCTTTAGCAAGCCAGAATATTAGCAATTCTAAAATGCCATTTCAGTCTCAAGCTTCAATTAAAACACCTGTTTGGAAGGCCTATGGTAATTCAAAATTATCTAAAGAAAACAAATCGGCTGGATTCAACTTGGCCCCTCATGCATTTGTTGTTAGCCGATCTTCTAAATTGTGTTCTTACTGTCAAAAGGATCATCGCATATATGTTTGTGAAAACTTTATAAAGTTAACCTCCAATGATAAATTCAATTGGATAAAATCAAAAGCTACGTGCCTAAATTGTCTTAGTTTTCAGCATAAGGCACCTGAATGCACTTCAAAGAATCGCTGCCATAAATGTGGGAAACCTCATCATACTTATCTTCACTTAGACTCGTATAATTCTCAAACAAGATCAAATGCATTAACACCAGAACAACAACCTGAAGGTTCCAGTATAGTCTCTGCCTCAGCTACTGTGATTACATCTACACTGCTTGGTACCGTACAGCTTTGTATCCAAACCACTCATGGTACGTTTCATACTGTGCGTGGCTTAATCGATCCTGGTTCACATTCTTCATTCATAACAGAGCGATGTGTTAAGCGCCTAGCACTACCTCGAAACCATATCCAGGTCCCTATCTTTGGCTTGGGTACTACTCCAATCAATTCAAACAAGGGTATTGTTAACTGCTTTGTTAAACCATGTTTACAGAGTCAACAAACTTTATCCGTTCAAGCTATAATTCTATCTGAAATAACTCATTCATTTCCTAATGGGTATTTTGGACGATCAAGTCAAACAATATTTCAACAACTTCAACTTAGCCGATCCTGACTATCACTCTCCTGGTGCAATTGATATTCTGCTTGGTTGTGATTTATATGAAGACATCTTTACTGGTAAACGACAGAATACACCAGATGGTTATCCTACTGCTTTTGATAGTATATTTGGTTGGGTACTGTTAGGTTCCACTACTCATATGGTAAACACTAAGTCTATTACTACTTGTTTGTCTCGTGTGGAAACATCACTAGAACATGTCTTAACAAAATTTTGGGAGACTGAAGAACCTCCTACTACTAGCCAAATAAGTCCAGCAGAACAACAGTGTGAAAACTTCTACGCAGCTACTCATCAGCGTACCTCTTCAGGTAGATATATTACTTCTTTACCGTTTAAGGACAATCCTAAATTGCTTGGTGAATCTTTTAATTTGGCCTTTACTCGCTTTAAACATTTAGAACGAAAATTGCAGTGGGATCCAGAATTAAAAAACGCTTATAAAAATTTTATTCACGAGTATGAAGAACTTGGTCACATGCAACGAACAAATCCCCAACAAGATTTACATTATGTCATACCACACCATGCTGTTTTCAAAGAAAGTAGTTCTACCACAAAGCTACGTGTGGTGTTTGATGCCTCGGCCAAGACATCTAATTGTGTTTCTCTAAATGATATTTTGTACTCGAGCCCTAAGCTGCAACCCAATATCACTGAAATAATATTTCAATTTCGTTTTCATAAAGTAGTTATTACAGCGGACATTTGTAAAATGTTCCGTCAAATTTTAGTTGATGATGAACATCAATTGTATCAACAAATACTCTGGCGTGATTCTCCCGAATTACCTGTTCAATTATATAAATTAAAAACGGTCACTTATGGCATGACTTGCTCTCCTTATCAAGAAATTCGAACTCTACAACAATTAGCTAAAGATGAAGGTCATCAGTTTCCTCTTGCTGCACAATCTCTTTCCACCGACACTTATGTGGATACTTCGCGTGGAATACTTCCTTCTCAATTACTTCATCATCCACTATGGTGGACAGGACCAGAATGGTTAGTTCAAACACAGTCTAACTGGCCTCTGACTCTAACAAAATATTTCTGACTCTACTTCAGAGAGCCAACTTGAAGAACGTCATATAACTGTGGTGTGCTCCGCTGTTGCTCAAATTGAAGCAGCCGTAATAGATTTAAAAATATTTTCAAACTACCTCAGACTACTGCGAGTAGTCGCTTGGTGTCTTCGTTTTGTTAAAAATTGTCGAAACCCACATAAATCTTCAAAACTAGCATTACAGGCCACTGAACTAGAAAGTGGACTACATTTCTGCTGTAAAATAGTGCAACAAGAATGCTTTGCAACGTTAAAAGGGCAACTCACAAGTTCAAAGAATGCTTCTACATTCCATCAATTCAATCCTTTCATGGACACCCACGGTATAATTAGGGTGGGCGGTCGCCTCACTAATGCCGACATTGCATATGCTTCAAAACATCCAATATTATTACCTAAGACTCATCACTTCACTGATTTGCTTATTGATCACTTTCACATTGATAACCTACATATTGGTCCTCGTGCTCTGCAAGCGATATTTTCCAGGCAATTTTGGATTTTGTCTGCTCGTCAAGCAATTAGAAAACGTCTTCATCGTTGTATGCGTTGCATTCGCTTCAACCCAACGGTTTATCAGCCTCAAATGGCAACATTACCTCGATCAAGAGTAACCATATCAAGACCTTTTTTGAATTCTGGAGTTGATTTTGGAGGTCCATATACAATCAAATCGGATCATAGACGCAAGCCTCAGCACCTCAAAGTTTATATCTGTCTATTTGTCTGTTTCACTACCAAGGCAGTACATATCGAATTAGTATCAGCATTGTCTACCAATGCTTTTCTTGCAGCATATACTAGATTTATATCCAGACGAGGAAGCTGCTCGCATATCTTCAGCGACTGTGGCACTAACTTTATTGGTGCTAAAAGACATCTCAACTCGCTCCACGAACTTTTACAAACTCCATCTGCCAGTAATCAAATTACCGACAAACTTTCTCAACGGGGTACCCAATGGCATCTTAATCCTCCATCCGCACCACACTTTGGTGGTATTTGGGAAGCAGGTATAAGTCAACTAAATATCATCTAACTCGAGCATTAGGTCAGCAAATCCTCACCTTCGAAGAATTTTCTACTGTTTTGTGTTCAGTCGAAGCCGTACTTAATTCTCGACCACTGTGTCCAATCTCTACATCTCCTGAGGAGATTAATGTCTTGACTCCTGGACATTTCTTAGTTGGAACTCCACTCAACTCATATCCTGGTATTGACTATACAGAACATACACTGCCATTATCTTCTCGTTGGCGTCTAACACAACAAATCATCAGCAGTTTCTGGCATCAATGGAGCTGTGAGTACCTAAATACTTTACAGCAAAGAACTAAATGGCTTAGATCCACCCCAAATTGTCAGGTCGGGGACATAGTTCTGTTAAAGGAACCCAATCTACCTTATCTTACTTGGCCTTTTGGCAAAATAGAAGCAGTAACAACCGGGGAGGATAAAACTGTACGTGTCGCTCAAGTTCGTACCCAACAGGGACTACTTACTAGACCAGTTGTAAAACTGTGTCCTATTTTACAAGATTAATAACATTCAGACCATATTAAGTCGGATGCCTTACCTCAAGAGTAATTTTAGTTGATTTTTTTCTTTAACCACAACGGTATATTTTTGTTTAGACAGGATTGTCTCCTTATTATTTGTTATTGTAACATAACCAGTATGCATAATTCAGTTAAATTCTACATAATTCAGTTAAATTCTACATATTCCAGTTTCTACCCTTTAGGGAATAGCTACTGCGTCAATTCGTACCTGTCAGCTGCTCGGCATGGTATGCTGCAGGTTCGTTGTCCAAGGCTACGGGGCCTAGGACCACATTCTTTGTTCTGTGCCATATGAGGTCATCCTGACCTTATATGTCACCCCTTCCTTAGCTAGGAATAAAACAACCGTTTTAGGTGGGCGGTATGTCAACGATCAATACGAATCTAAATCTGATATCTCGATATCTCGATTGAGCGTCGATATCAAGTAGGCAGTTGCTAAAAAGATAATGATATGATTTTTGTTTTGCAAGATGCAAAGCTCTCTCTTCTATCAAACCTACAAGTGAACGCAAGTGTTACTTTTAATGGACCTAGTTTTTCAAACCGTATCGATAATTTTAATAATTACGAACTTCAATCAACGCAATAATTTAACGAAGAGAAACTTCCTGACGTCAGGTAACCGCCGTAAATTAACCTACGCTTCAAAACAACGTAAGTACTTTTACAATATCAAACAATATCCATTAACAGAAGACTGAAGGACATTTTAGGTATGTTTATACATTATTTATCACAGCACGGATCTTTTCCGTCCGAAAACGTATCAGAAATCTAATATATTTATTAAATTTAGATTGTTTTTAAACATAATTTAATGTGAATACTCTGCAATACTATGCTACTAAATAAATATTAAAAGACCTAAAAATGTGTCGTACTTTAAACATTGTGATAAAATTGATATTGCTATTTTAAATAATTAGTTGTAAATCATAGAATAAAAACTCTGGTTGGTTTGCAATATTTTAATGTTTTCCTTAATCACACTGTTTTAGTTCTTTAACCTGGTTCTTCTCTGTACGATTAAACCTTTGAATTATTCCACAAAGAAACAGAGAAAAACTAAGACCATGTTTTCACCATGTATTTACTAATTTTAAGAGAAAATATGGTGGCTGTACAGTTTGTTGCTGCAAGATAAGTACAAGAAATTACACTTATACCAAGAAAAATCTAAAATTTACTTTTATAACAGGTGACAATATTTTATTAAGTTTCTTCGTGCCAGATTACTTCTATTAGAATAGATATACTCATAGCTTTCTCTGATGTACGTATTATGCTGGCAAAGTTGTTTGCAGATGAATCATACGCACATTTAAAGTTTAGTACTAGCTCTGTTGATACTTCTAGGCCACTTTATGTTCGAAACAAATCACAATTTAAAGTACATATACATTTTTGAGTAGTTTAGAGTTTTTGAAAATTGTCTTATTAAGTTTTATGGCTTGTATACGCTATTTGACTTCAAATGAAATCAGAACCACAAAAAACTAAAGTAGATATAGGAGACCCTTGCGTTTTACGCACGCCAACCCCATTTGGAACCTTCTAAAAACATATGTTATGTTTTATTAATTTATAATAAAGGTGTAGGATTAATAATAACCTCAAAACTAAGATGGTAAATCATGTTAAATGTTCAAATCTAATTATTTCGTATATTTTATAACAACAGTTATAATAAAGGTTAAAAGAACAAGTAGAGCTCAAGTCTACACTTAATCGAAAACATAACCGAAAAATTACTCACTATCAATTACCGTATATTATCAATAAATAGGTCTTCCATATGTCTTATTTAATTCTAATTAGGATGTAACATAGTTTTTTCTTATTTTTAAATTCCTTAAAGCAAGTTTTTTTTGTGCGTGTTGAAACATGTGTTGGTTCAGTATAGGCCTAACTTAAAATATAATTTTGTACTAAAAGCTGGACATCCGAATCAAAAGTATTATCTGTTATTAAAAAAAAGAGCCACGATGGCCGTGATTGTTAAGGCGTCAATGCTTTATCAATCGTCATGGCAACCATCAATGGAAAAGTTCCGGGTTCAATTCCCATTGACCCCGAATAATTTTCTAAATGGTTTCTTAACAGACATCGTTGGCTGTGGTTCGGATTCCACGTAAAACTGTAGGTCCCGTCTTCATTAGCCTTAAGTGCAAAACAGCAGGACGTTAAAAAAAAAAGAAAAATGTAATTTAAAAATCATTATTTACTTCCACGAAAGCAGCTGGATTAGTTTGTTTCTTATTATAAACAGCTGTTTTGTACAGAAATGTTTTTATAACCTCCTAAATACTATAAAAATCATTATTTACATCCACGAAAGCAGCTGGATTAGTTTGTTTATTATTATAAACAGCTGTTTTGTATAGAAATGGTTTTTAAATTCGTTTCATGTTAATCTTGTGGGGAAAACCAGGTTTTTGAGATTAGCTCACGCCATTAAGGATAAGCATTTTTGACATCTAAAAACCTTATTGCAAAACTTCGAAATGAGACGAATTTTTTGACAACTCAAACATTACATTTGATCCAGAAATAACGGAGGAGCTGTGTTCACAAAAAACTGCTTCACGTATTATATATAAGGATTTTTAATTTCAGAAAATGTTAAGGGGAATTATTATCCTAGAGACATACATTTGTTTAGTAGGTATGTCAACTTATGTTATCAATGTTGGATTATCAAACTTTCTGTATATTATATTTCAACTCTTGACTGTTGTTACGGGAACTACAATAATAGTAGGTCTAATCATAGTATTTGTAAAAAAATGTATGGGTATACATTTTTAATGTGTATAAAAGCCTTATAAGAAATGTGGCAGGTCCCAGGAAGTAAAATGCAATCATGTAGTAATATTTTGTATTTCGTCACAGCAGACTTTTCTTATGCTAGTTTAATATTACCTACAGTCAAATACAAAAATGTATTAGTTTTGAGACACAAAAATTACGATAGTGATATTAAAAAACTATAAGTTTCAATTACGTTATTATCAGTAATTGAAAAAAATAAGGTTTAATAATTTTTTTGATATATCGTTTTCATAAGTTTAGTTCAAAGAATACTTGTACGTCCCTTCGATGTTTCAATAAAACTGACATTTTAATGATTCCAATTTCCGCTAAAAGTCATTCAACCCTTACAAATATATTATTATGTGTTTAGTATCACATGAACGATGCTAACTGGGTGTGCATTTATTTCAATATCCTAAAGACAATCATACGTGATTTACTTGACGTATTACTGAAATTTAAAACCACTCACGCGAATAACTCTAAGAAATGTGATCTCATTAAATACGACATAAGATAGCGCCTATATGTTTACATTGGACTTTTCCATTGTTAGGGCATTATTTCTGCTATTTGTAAAATCAGTTAAGGGGAGAGGCAGAGTGAAACCCTTGTTAAAATAACTATTTTGTGGTAATTTCAGAATGTTGTTCACATCGGAAAACAAGATATTTTGCTTATGATCAAGAATAATTTTATTATGAAGTAAGGTTTATAAGGAAAACCTTCAAGTTGCATAGAAAAATGTGTAAATACACGTTGCTACTAAAGAGTGTATTACTACTTTATTACATTAAATACAAATATGCATTTAATATGTTTAACAGTTTTATTCGGTTTTAACTAACATAACAAAAAAACTGAGATACATAACATAATTTAGCATAGAAAACCTATTATTTTACATTTTAATTACCTTGTTATTCTATAAAATAACATAATACTGTATTTTGACTGTAAACTGAGCGATACATTGTTGGGTATAACATCTCTGTACTAACAGGAAGATATTGATAGCATCGTCCATATTTTAACAATATGCATGTATTTTTCGTATACTATTTCTTATAAAAAAAAAACAACGGTTTCCAAGAATCTTTATTTAAAAAATCTCAAATAATTTTTATTAAATCGGTTATAATTCAACTTTTGAATACGAATATGACGGATTGATCCAGTATATTTCAGTATAAAGTATTTTTATACGCTTTTTAATTCATGTCGCGTATAAAACATATACTTTGGTGTAAAACTTTAAAAAATAAAAGTTTGGTTTTCAGATTAAATCAAGTTTGATCCAGTTAAAATTTGTACTTTAATTCTCACTATAGGCCACCGATTGGTTTTTAAAATTACTTTATTATATGCAACTTTTACTTATTGCAGTAGTTTTTAGAGAAAAACTTATAAAGATTGATTGACGTGAGTAAAAAATCACCTATAATATAATAATTTATAATTTTGTCGTTGTTGAAATTCCACTATTGCTATTTCTATGCATATGTGTGTACTGTAACGATTTTTCTCTCCATTCATCATAATTTTAAAAGTAAATAATTTTCGATATACATAAGAAGTGTTAAATTTATAAATTTCAACGGAATTATTTTAATACTCTAGTATAGGCTATAAGTTAACGTTTTTAATTCCAAGTTTTTCAGTTTTAAATGACTTTCGAGCTGGCTGGATACCAACAGGGTGCCGAGCTGCAAACGTTGATGACGCACACCTCTTGACAGGTTGCAAAGTGGGAAATCGTATCAGATGTTAATTCCATTATCGTTGGTTGGCAGCTTGTTTGTATAATTGTTTTTGACACTGTCAGTTAGAAATAATACCAAAATGTTGGCCGTATGCGTGAATAAAAAGGAATTTATTGGTTGTGTTTATCTTGTCACGAAGGGCGTCCCTCTTTGATTTAGTTTCCATTTCATAGACACAAAACGTGTTGGGGTTGATATGATGGAACCAATAGTATTTACTCTACTCAATATGGTGCGGATGTGTTATCATCTCTTAATTACTGGTTAACAAACCTGCGAAACCATGATAACATAATCAGAACATTTACTGTTGATGACATCTATTACTTTTAATAATGAAATAATGGTATTACAATAAATGGACTGAAGGTAAAATATTTTCTACGCCTACACTTTTAAAAATTTGCAATTCACAAGTGATTTTGAAAACTTTTTGTTTGGCTGTTTAATACAATAGCGTAGAAGAGTGCTAATTTTATTCACTTCTTCAGAAAGCTGATCAATGATAATGAATATTTATATTGGAACGTACGAAAGCTACATCTGACTAAAAGTAAGCAATGCATAACTTGGACTGGTTTATCGCCTTCGTTTCCATTGGAAATAAATAAATTGCAGCTAAGAATATCACAGCCTTGAATGAACATGTGTTATTTCACTAGTTTCCTTTAGTGTATTGCGAGTTAGGTATACAAGTATAAAAGAAGGAAAGTTATTAAATTTATATGCATGGTAAAAATACATTTTTCAATAACAGTATGCATCTTTGAAACTAACATTATATAGATACCGTTTTTATTTTATCAATAAAAGATGTGTTTGAAGATTTTTAGAATTCCATTTTAGTGAATCAAAAGACATATATTTCATTATAACCTTATTTAGGAAATACATCTTTAAATACGCAAAATATTTGATTTATAAGAAACCTAGCTGAATACCCGTGCTTCGCTACGGAGAATTGTTTTGCACCACTATGTTACATAATTGTAATATTTCTCCCTCATTTTCTTTCATCTTTTATTTAACGAAAGTGAATTATTACATGTATTTTCAATTAGTTTGGTAGTTTTGTTCTTTGGCTGCCCGTCAATTGTCTCCGTCAAGGTATGTTTGTTGAATAATTTAAATCAATAAAAAATAAAGAATTCAGAGTGAAGAGCGTCTTCTTTTTCAATCGCTAAATCTACAGACTGGTAAATCACAGTCTTAGCTGGAATTGCAAATCGAAAACAGATACGACTTTAATATGCGCATGCATAGATTGGGATAGATTTGATCAGCTTTACGCATTTAAATATTTCCTTAAAATTAATAAATGCCAAATTTCAGATCTCTTTTTTTAAGGAAAGAATATTAACTAATAGTTATAGTTTTCAGGAGTTGTTATCACATTTTCACCCCATATCAGCACGTAATACAATGTTAAGACTGGTTTACTTTTGATGTGTTTTTTAAGTAATAAATGTACAAAATTTCAGCTTTCGTTGCTTTAAGGAAAGTATACTAAACAACATTAATTTTTTCAATGGTTGTTCCAACCCTTAAAGGCCAAATATTTTAAAATTATTTCTTAGTGCGTCTCTAGTGCCTATGAGCATACGTGTACCAAGTTTCGCGTTCCTCAACGTTATTCAATTAATATTTATAGTTTTAGGGATTTTTAATACTTTTCAATCTCTTAGCAGAACGTTACAAAGTGTAAAACTGGTTTATTTTATATGCATCTTTTAAGAAAATAACGTACAATATTTCAGCTCTCTAGCTTTCAGGAAAGTATAAAATTAATATTAATTTGTTTTAGGGGTTGTTGCTACATTTTCACCCCTTAGCAGAACGTGACAAAAAGTAAAACTGGTTCACTTTTTATATATGATTTTAAGAAATAAATGTAAAAAATTTCAGCTTTCTAGCTTTAAGGAAAGTAAACAAATAATATGTATAGTTTAAGGGGTTGTTTCAACCCTTTATGGTCATATATTTTAAAATCATTTGTTAGTGCGTCTCTAGTGCCTGTGAGCAATATGTGTAACAAATTTCACGTTCCTAAGTGGTATTCAATTATTATTTATAGTTTTAGGGGTAGGTACTACATTTTCACCTTTTAGGAGAACGTACAAAATGTAAAACTGGTTTATTTTTTTCTATCTATCCTGTAATAAATAAATTTACAAATTATTAGATCTCTAGCTTTAAGGTAGGTATAAAAATGTATATTTATTGTTTGTAGGGGTTGTTATCCCATTTTCACCCCTAGCAGGACGAACGAAATCTAAAACTGGTTTAATTTTTATATATATCTTGTAAGAAATAAATGTAAAAAATTTCAGCCTTTTGGCTTTAATGGAAGTCTAACAATCGGGATAGATTTGATCAGCTTTACGCATTTAAATACTTCCTTAAAATTAATAAATGCCAAATTTCAGACCTCTAGCTTTAAGGAAAGAATATCAATTAATATGTATTGTATTTGGGGCTGTTTCAACCCTTAAACGCAAAATATTTCAAAAATCCTTTCTTAGTGCGCCTCTAGCACCTTTGAGTAATAAAATTTGCTTACCAAATTCCACGTACCTAGGTCGTACGGTTGTTGAGATATAAAACAAACAATATTTATGGTTTTAGGAGTTGTTTCAACCCTTAAACGCTAAATATGGAAAAATTATTTCTTAGTGCCAATCTTAGGCCTGTGAGCAATATGTGTACCAAATTCCAAATTCCTGGGCCATATGGTTTTTGAGATATAAAATAAACAATATTTATGGTTTTAGGGGTTATTTCAACCCTTAATCGCGAAATATTTCAAAATTATTTCTAAGTTTAAATGTAAGACCTATGAGCAATATGTTGTGTAGCAAATTCGACATTCCTAGGTCATATGGTTTTTGAGATATAAAATAAACAATATTTATGGTTTCAGGGGTTGTTTCAACCCTTAAACGCTAAATATTAAAAAAGTTCTTTCTTAGTGCAAATGTAAGGCCTATGAGCAATATGTGTACCAAATTCCACATCCCTAGACATCCCATATTTTAAAATCCTTTTTTCGTGCGCCTCTAGCACCTATGAGTAATAAAATTCGCGTACCAAATTCAACGTTCCTAGGCCGCATGGTTTTTGAGATATAAAACAAACAATATTTTTGGTTTTAGGGGTTGTTTCAACCCTTAAACGCTAAATATTTAATAAATTCTTTCTTAGTGCAAATGTAAGGCCTATGAGCAATATGTGTACAAAATTTCACATTCCTAGAAGGTATGGTTTTTGAGATACTGTGATGAGTGAGTCAGTCAGTGGTATTTTAGCGTTATATATATAGATATGGAAATAAGTGCATAAATAAAATTAAAAAATACTTGTTTATATTAAACCGTTATTTAACTATACACACATATAAGTGCACAATACCATTTGTATGTGATTTAGTTAAGAAGGTATTCAAGATTTAATGTATCTTTATTTATTATGATGATCGAATACTGATTATTGTATTATGTGCACCCAATATCTAATAAACGCCTTCTGAAAAAATTGAATTTAGTCAGCGTAAATTACATGCTTGAAATGTAATGTAACTACCTAATCGGTTTCATATTAATTAACAGAGGTTCATTAATAATCATCGTGTATTTGCTATCACTATGCACTGTATAAATTCGGTACGTATCGATGAAATCATTACTCTATTTCGTATAAATTGTATCAGCTTGTAAGTCATAAACGAACTATTGACTAACTATTCTGAACTACAAGTTTCACGAGACTTATTAAATAGTTTTAGCTGTGATAAGTAATTTCTTTAAGATAAAGCATCATTGTTTTCAAAAGTATGATTGTGTTTTTAAATTTAAAAAGCCATAAGGAGTAACTAGATTTTGGTTTGATAATTTATACATTTATTATTAAAGAGTGTTAAATATTAGTATTACTAAAGTCGGCCTATATTAGTATTAATATAATTATTTATTAAACCATTTTAATCAGTTTTAAGTCAGCCACTAGCAGGAAATCTATAAAAAACTGTTATGACGACAATATCTTGAGACTTTGAAACATGGGGTATCGTATACTTTGTGCATTACAGTTTTCTCTCGTTGATAAGTTGATAAGCTCTTTTATATATAATTATGTTGTTTACACTGTCCACAAGAAATCATGAAATCTATATGTTGTAATTTGAATCGTTTCATAATTTAAGTTTATGTATTGTTTTGCCTTTTTCCTGAGTGAATTCAAATAAAGCTATTATTGTATTTTTTGTTTGAGGTCGATCCCACTTTGATTTTGTTTCATTCGTAATAAAAATAGTACCATATAATTTTAACTAAAATAGTATTAATTAGTGTAGAATTGAAACTTTGAAATAAATAATCCATTATAAGGATGCCCAGCTTCGACTGTCCGAAAATTTACAGGGTTATTTGTCAGCTAAAAACAAGCAAATAATACAATATAACATGTGTCTTATCTCGCTTTGCTTTCTGTATGAGTATGTCCATCTGTATGTGATTTTTACAAATACAACAATCCGTCTAAAAATGGCGGCAGTTGAAATTTTCAATGTTAAATATATAGAAAACCGTAAACTTTACAAAAAATTTTAAGTTACAAAATTTTTAGACTATTTAAGACGAATCCGGGTGCTACAGGTGAAATTTAAATATTAATGAAATAGTAATAAAAAGCCACTAACATTCGTCCACGAAATTTGAGTTTTTTCTGTTATTTATTAAAAACGATATATCTTTGTATTTGTCTTAAAAAAGTCTAAAAAGTTTATAACTTTACATTTTTTTGTAAAGTTTAAAGTTTTCCGCCATTTTGAACAGTTTTGGACAGTTGAAGCTGGACACTGTATAAGATATTTCATTTACAAGCAATCATGGAAATAAATACATTTTCCAAAAACTGATGCAATTTTGAAAGATGCAGATGTAGAAATAACATATTTTTCTGGATTAAATGTAAGAAAAAATAATAAATATTTGAAAGTGAATAGATTTGTGTTATTCAGGCTTGGATAAATTTTTGGAAACCTTGATTATCGTTTAACTATTACGGTTAGAAGCTTGAAGAGAAAAAATACTGTTAACGGACTGATGTAAGAAACAAATAAATAGTATTATTCTTTAAAGTGTTAAACAACCCTAAACCACCTCTAAAGAAGGCTTTGAAATTTAAGTTCAGTTTAAAAGTTAATTTATCTAAATCATATTCTTTTTCATACAATTTTAAAACATCTTGGAAGTACTGTATGTGTTAAATAGTCTACAAATTTGTAACTATACTCGTAGATTTGTAATTTATTCTAAAAATTATAACGATGAAGAATATTTTTTAGCGTAATCACCTGACTCAAGTAAAACAAAATGAACATTGTTTTTTAGAAATTTAAAAGTTTTACCCAGTTATTTCCCTAGGGAGAGCGAATGAGTGTTTGCAATCTCACGGGTTGCTTTTGTCCCATTGGATAAGTGCTCTAGAGAGTTGGTACTTTTTTATAGGCCTATATGTTTTATGCAAAAGATATGTTTGTAAGTTTGTAAGTTTATGTAGGCTGAACCATATTTCTATTGAACTTTAAAAACTAGAAATCCAGAAAATAATAATGATGGCAGTTTTAAGAGAAAGAGAACTGACCACTCTGAAGTGTTTTCTCAACGATATTCCTATTAAGAACGTGGTTAAAATATTCCTAGGTATACGTTACAAAAGCGAAAGAGTAAATACTGCAGGTTATCGAACTAACTAATGCACTGCGGACAAATGTTACTTAGAAATGGAAATTATAATCAAGGTACAGTAAAATAAGCATTGAACTAATATGGACATTGAACTAGATCTTCTAATAATAATAACTTTATGAATTGTTGCTTGTTTTATTAATTGCAGTGTGTCTTTTAATATGTGTTACCTTTGTTTATTTGGTGCATATTTATTATTATTTAATGTTTTGATAGTGAAACAAGTAGTATCGTAATAGACGAAAAATATCCTGAACCTTTTATAATACAAATTTTAATTTACAGAACAAAATAAAATATATATCCAATCGATTAACATAAGGTAGAAGAAAATGTCTAAACAAAGATTATTTATATATTATTTGTCATCATAGTAAGATCCTTTTTCAAATAAGCAAACGCTGTCAGAATCCTAATGAAGTAAATTAATTTTGTTTTAAACTTGTTTGTAACACTACATTGTTAATACACTATGATGCTTCATTTAAATAAGCCTACCTTAAAATATACAGGATGAGTCAGAACTATGCGGCAATCGGAAAATCATTCTATAGCTAAAAATAAGGAAACAAGTTTATATAAACACTAGGGGAGACCCCTGCGTGCTCCGCACGCCAACCCCCAACGTAACCTTCTAAAAACATATGTTATGTTTTATTTATAATAAAGGTGTAGGATTAATAATAACGTCAAAAGTAAGACGATAAATAATGTTAAATATTCAATTTAAATTATTTCTTATATTTTAAAGCAGTTATAATAACGGTTAAAAGAACCAGCAAGGCTCAGGTCTACTCTTTAAAATCCTAACCTAAAAGCTAGAAGTACAAAAATAATTCCTTCAAATTTTGAAATCAGCTGTTAATGGAAATATTGGAGCAAATATAATTATTATTTGTAATTTTATTCAATTGGTTGCTATGGTAATAAATGTAAATACATGTGTTAGTTTATCATTCTTGTCCTAACCTAAGAACTTTTCCTATTAAATTTACAAATATTGAAATAAAAAAAGGTTTTTATTGAAATGAATCATAGCCTATGTTACTCAGGGATAGTGTAGCTTTTTATTAGTAAAACTATTTTTTCAATCGGTTCAGTAGTGCCTGAGATTACCCCCTACATACAAACAAACAAACAAATAAACAAACAAACAAACAAACAAACTTTACCTCTTTATAATATTAGTATAGATAGACCTGAAAACTCCTTTTTCTGAAATATACATACTTAAAACTCTCTTTAGAAATATTAAACTAAGTCGTGTGCGGCTTGTTATGTGTAAGTAATTCTTCCATGTATAAATACAATTTTCTACCTAAAACATTTGATAGGTTAATTTTATATTTAGCCCAATAAATACTGTTCAATTGTAGAAAGCACTGGATTGGTGTGTTGAAATAAATACAAAACATAACAAATATTTTATAATGCTAAGCAATAGAAAACACATACATTTTAAATAAATATTGTATTATAGTAAAATTATGTTAGAACATAAAGTTTGTATTAAAATATCCATAACAAATAAATGCAGTAGCATGTTTAAACTATAGAACTAACTATAGCATCTCTAAATCTACTTTGAAAATCTTCCGTCGTTATATTTTCGCTACGAACTTATTAAATTATTTCGGTAGTTGATGATAGAATTGTTAGAAAACAATTATTTTTAGTACATTTTAGAAATGCGTTTAATACTTATACGATAAATTTATTCTTTACACAGAATTTCAAACTCTTATATAATCTTATTTCATATCGCGGATGCATGATGTAAGATGAGATATTTTCTGATTGAATTTGAAATAATAAAAGGTTGAAATTAGGTCTACCTCTGTTTTGTTTGTTTGTATTAAGTTGGTAATGCTATTGCTGTTATTCATTCGTAGTACAGTTAAGATATCTCAATTTCACTAAACTGAAATGCAATGTATCAATAGTTGGTGTACATTTAACAATCACTCTTAATATAAACACAATTATTAAATCAAATATCTCCAGCGAAGCGTGAATACAAAACCTCTGTAAACTGTCATTGCTTGCAACATCTCTTGACTTTTCCCAATGGGGCGTATCATATGGTATTGTCATAGCCTATTTTGTTGCATTATGAATGTAACATACATTTAACATGTCTGTTGGCCAATACTATTATCTCACGAAAGGTGAGCTAAGGCATAGATTAGGCAATAGTTGTATAGTTATATCAATAATATTTGTTATTTGATAAATTCGAACTTTTTAATTTAATCTGGAAATAAGTTTAAAATGGATCGTGGAACTTTGTTGAGGGTTTTTAGAGAGAAAGACGATCCTAGTATAGAAGAAAGTTTCCTTTTTATTTATTTAACGTAGAACTTGATGGGACTTGCAATAGTGAATTAAAAGTCTTAATTTATTATTCTTCAAAACTCTTGAACATGAAACATCTGTATTATTTAAACAAATACAGCTGTTACTATCTGTTTAAATTTGCACGTTTTAGTGAATTAGTGTTTAGTAGGGCAAAACCATTTGATGGAAGTTTACGCACTATACATGTAATGAATTCAGATTAAACTTATGCCTTTATTGGGCAAACACATGCATGTTGGAACTTGCAATTTAGTTTCGATAGAGTTCCTCTTTCAATCATAGCTAATCGTTTCAATGATACTTTGCTGTTTATTATTATATGTTTGACAAATGTCAATGTCATTCCAACTCAGAGACTTAAATCAAGATTGGAGATGAGTGTATCTCGCAGTTTAGAGTTAATGGAAGGAGAAGAAAAGACATAACATGCTTGTGTATATCGAGAACTTCAAGAGAATGTTATTGAAATAGAAAAAGGACTAGAACTTAAAATAAATATTGTTAGTGTAGAAACATTATAGTCTAAGCATGATGATTAATGGAATAAAGATCTAACACGATTTGATGCTAGAGGTTGTAGAAGAAAAGCTAGAATTCAAGGCGAATGGGGTTCTGTTGTGGGGGGGGGGGGGGGGTGTCAAAGCTTTGCAGAGCAATTTAGTATAAGTAAGGGAAGGTAAGATAAGTATGGAAAGATTAGTTAATTCACTATATGATTGATACAAATTCTTAATTTAACAGATGGGATGCAATGGTGACAAGGATACTTTCATAAAGGAAATAAAAAACAAATTAAATTTTGTATCCAAAGGAATACCTTATATAAAATTTAAAACTGCTGAGTACTATTCTACGATTTTTGATTAAAACACTAAAAGAAGTTCAATCCAAAAACAGAATTGCCCAACAATTAATATTTTATGGCAATGATCGTTGTTCTTGTGGTGGAGTGCTCAAGTTAGTTCTTGTGCTCAAGTTAGATTATCCTTCGTATAGCCCACATTAATAACGTAACTTTCTCTTTTCGGAACAATTTACGAATTTTAAGAAGGGAAAAGATGTTTTCTCCAGTGAATTGATTGTTGTCGCTGTAAGAAAAAGGGTCAACAAGATTTATACTTTTCCGAAATTAAGAAACTTAGTGATCTCTATAAAAGTGTACTGAAGAGGCAAGGGATTAATTAGAAAAGGAGTATGAAAGAAGCTAAATTGTATCTAATTAATTAATTCTTGTTTTCTAAGTCTTTCTTAAATTGAATTGAATTTAATCCAAACTTATATGGTTAGTTAAATAAATAATCCAGTCTCGAACGAATCGGACACAGTTCAGTGTTTTTATGAGTTGTTTAGTCGTACAAGTTACAATAAAATTGCAATAAATGTACAAGCTTAAGGCATGGTATTCAACTTTTTAAAGTGATCAGCAGGGTTATTCAAAACCAATTTTAAGTAATATCAAGAAAAAGATCTAAGATAAGTGCTCTACCTAAAGATTAATTCTAAAAAATAGGCACAACCATCTTTGTTCTTGTATTGACGCTGAGTAGATAAATTCCAGTAAAAATAGCCTGGAAGAATCAAACACATTTTCAGAAAATAAACGAAGGAGCCTTGATGATAAAAGAGCACGTTGTGCTGGAAATTGGGAAATGAAACATGTATTTTTTACCAGGAAACTATTAACACTTCGCGTTTACTAATAATTTTGTCTTCATAAAAAAAGTTTCTTCAATTTTAACTTTAAAACAGCCTATACTGAAGCTTAAGTTTATTTTAATAAAACAGTTAATTTTCCAACAGATTGCTGTTGTATCCACATGATAAAGTTGTTGTGGTTAAAATTCCTAACAAGTAAGCAAGAGGATATTCAACCACTAGTGGTCAAATTGTTTTTAATATTGATGCCATTGATTTGAAGAGAACTTTTCCTTAACAAAATTAAAAAAAAAATTAAACGTCATTCTGGAAACTTTGAATGTAGTCAGTCTCATAATCATACTTGCAATCTAACGACGGGAGCGGTTATATTTTAAATTATTAATTTACAGAGCTTTATTAGTAATAGCCGTTTATTTTTAGGTGTAAACTGTAATAAAACTGTACACGTAGGTACCGATAAAATCAGTTTCGAACAAATACAATTGTATCAACCTTAACTGATAAGTAAAAACGAACTACAGATTAACTTTACGAACTTAAACTTTCAGAGACTTATTAAATAGTTTTAGCTGCCACAATTAATTATTTTAATTTATATCATATTTTTTTCCAAAATATGTTCGATATCCAAGTAGAAAAAGTTGGGTTTTTATATTTAGGAAGCCATTAGAAATAATACAATTTTCGTTCAATAATATACAACTGGTATATAGTTCTGGTATTAGTAAAGAATTAGGCAAATATATAAATCAATATAAAATACAAAATATTATCTTGGGTAACGAGATAGTGCAGTTCTGCTTGACTAAAATGTTTTGTACAAATTATGAAATTTGAAATATGATCTTTTAGGTTTTGAGGTGTCTATAAAACGTTATCAATTGTGGAAGGTCTATTGGATTGTGCACAATTAATTAATGATACATTTTTAACAACTAAATTGATCTTGCGAAGTTTACTGAGGATATTAATTTTACTAATGGATTCTTATAATTTAAATAATAAGAATAAATGTATATATATATATATATATATATATATATATATATATATATATAATTCAAATACATAAATAAAACTATTTCAGAATAGTTTAGAAATTAGAAAGGAACGCATTTATTAAAATGAACTAAAAAGTATGAATACTATAAACCTTGACTATCTGGCTACTTCTTATTTTACACCAGATATTTGTGTGTTATAAATATGATTTCTCATCGGCTCTTTTTCAACACTATTCTACCATATTGTCGCCACCATCTTCAAAATTTCACATTTATCAACAGAAACAATTATTGTCGTCAGATTTAATTAACTTAATTGAGTTTCAAGTGAACGGGTTAAAATTGGGTGTAACTGTGCTTACATTTTTTTAGGCCTAATATACTGTTTGTTAAACAATTAATTTAATAAAGATTTTTCATTTCGTGAAGTCGATAAACTATAGTACCTATAAATTTGTTCCGTCAACGTAATTAACTCACTGAGAAGGTTTGCTTGAAAAGAAGCATTCAAACTTAATATTTTGTAAAATTAATAACTACGAATCAGTTCAGACATTTATGTTATGCTAACCGCACATCCATAATACTTATATTTATATTAAGTTTGTTGTTCATTCAACAGAATTATGTATTTTTAGTTTCATACTGTTGTAACGTCACACAGTTTGCAAAGAGATGTGATGGAATAACCTAAAAAATTAATGATTTATCAAATACTTATTAGTTTATTTCATGTTGCATCAAAAATAGATTATTCGTGGTTTTATTGGCTTTTAAATGTATATAAGTTGGCGGTACTGGAACACCAGCTTGACTAAATGGGTTTTGGACACTTTTATAGCCTTTACACTTGGCACGCCAATATTATTGATATATTTATATGAAATGTTTACTAAAGGCGAATTTTAGAAATGAATAAAAATCGGAAATTTCACAACCAAAGAGGAAAACAATCTGGTTAAATTCAGTTGTTGTGTATTGTTAAAATAAAACAAAACACAAACAAGATCAAAATAAAATATTTTAAAATGCTTATACCAGCTTAAATATCGTTATGTTAGTTGTATTGAATTATGAAAACATGAAAGAATAACTCGCACTTAATTCCAGCGACGTGTATAAATTGGTAAATATATTTTGTTTAGGTAAGTGTTATGTTATATATTCATCATGTATGCTATGTATATTTGATCAAACTTCAAATAAAATTCTTAGAAAAACAATTCCAAAATTGTTGGTCGTCATAATTTTGATATAACTGCTGAAGAAGTAGTAATAGTTTGGAGTTGGAATTGTATGTTTGTCATTCCTTTCTTCAGAGTTTGTTCAATAAAATGGTTACCAGTTTATTACACGAAGAGTTGAATGTAGCCTACTTAATGTGATTTGGTCTTACAAAAGACCTACACGAGTCTACGTAAAGGTTATTAATATAAGTAATACGTATATTCATGTGTAAAAAAATATACTATTGTCAGTTTTATTAAATCACAAGATTCAAGTACTGTACTTGGTATTTCATTATTAATGTTAAACAAGGTAAGGAATTGAATTGTTTGTTTTACTTTAGCACATAACATTTGATAATAATTTACTCTTTTGGAAAGATTTCAAAGAGAACTAGTTTAACTTTGTACATCATTTACGTAAATGACTTAACTTAAGTACGACAGGTAAATTCATGGCAGTTGCCTTACCATTGTGTTGTATTCAAACTGTAGAACTTTGTCCTGCGGACATATCCGTTCTCGCAATCAACAGCTGTTCATAACATCTTGAAATGAGGGTGACACTCCAGCTGGGGCTATTTGTAATATCTGTTGTACTAATGACAGTTTGTTATCTTTGTAAACGAAACGTTAAGTAAAGTGTATTTTGGTAAAAAAAGATGATATTAAAAATTTTCTCTTTAGATTTCTGATATTCCAGTTTAATTATATAAAGTTAAGTATTAAAAATGTTGAAATATATCTATTTAACCAACAACTTTTATTTAAACATTTTAAATGTGCGATGTGTTTACAAGAAATGAACTAATAGATTTTATTAGTTTTTAATAGGAATGATTTCAATTACAGTGTAAATTGCAGTGAATAATAATTTTGTACTAACAATTTTAAGTTATGTTCTGTACATCGTAATTTAAAATGTATGAGTTAATTTTTAAATATTATTTAACCGCTGTTATTTATTCACAATAATACAGATATTAATTATTTATTTTTGATTTTATATAAGATTATAAATAATAACAATACACTAATTCTCACACACGTTAATTAATCAAATGCGTTTCAATTACAAAGTCGTCATCTTCAGTGATACTGTACATGAGCTACAACAAAAAACGTATAACTAGTTTAACCTAGGAATAAGCTACACATCTATACCCCTCTATAAATAGGATTCCCAGTGTTATACGTGTTCTCAGTGTCTAAACAACCAATAGGATTTTCTGTTACCTATTAATTTATTAGGTTTATGTTGTTAGTACCTTACTTTTACAAAATGTCTGCGAGAAAAGGAATTTATGTTGTACAGTGACTTAATTATTAACCCCTACTATGAATTCGGTAAATTTATTTAGTAATCTTTTTTTAAGAATGTATTGTTTTTATATACGGTAAGATTATTTTATAAACTACAACCTTAATTTAACTTTAAGTTAATAAAACACCTTACTATGAGAACTATGAATTGAACCTATTTAGTACCAAAAATTCTAGGTTTTTGTATAACTTCTATTGTTATGTGTAGTTTTTTTATAATAGTTTTTATTGGGGATCAAAGTCATGTAAAATAAGTGATTCGCAAAATTGTAATTTCTTTACCTTACTTCCAGCTATGTTCTTTTATTCGGGGTTTAATGCACTTTCTGGTTGTTCTAGACCTCCTTTATTTATATTTTTTGTTTGTTAGAATAATCAATTGCCTGAATATGGTTAACGGGGAAACGTATGTAGCAATGAAGTTAATATTTGTGAAACAGATTTTATTTTGTCAATAATTTCATCTTTTATCAGTCATATATAGTTTAATCAAGAACCGATTAAACTTACTTTAAATTTACATTATTATTGCTAGAACTTACAATTAATGTTACAGTTATTAAAATACAAAGAAACTTTAACATAATGCACGCATTTTAAAAGTAATACAAGCAAATTGGTAACATACTATTAAATTTGAGAAAAATATATTTGTTCATAATTGCTTTTATATAATTTTTGAACATATTTTGAAAGATAAGTGTAGAAAATTATAACTAAAACGGAGTTTTGAGTTTCTGTAAAAGGTTTAGTAGAAGATTTTATATGATTTCCAAACCTACACATACTCGTAATGGCTATAACGGATTACATTGCAGACGGATGACGTCAGCAATTAGAAAGGGATCAGAATGGGACATGTCTAAGCCTGGAAGCAACGGTTTATACGTGGAGTGACCTTTTATTTTTACAGCTTAAACCATTTCTATTCTATTTAAGTAAATTAGGCAGCAAATGGAAATATTCAGGGTATTGTATAGAAGAGATAAAAAAGAGTTTGTTTAAGTGGTTTGTAAATAATAAAAAACGAATTAGTTAAAATGAGAGATTTTAAGCACTATATTCTTATAATCTATCGGACATTGGTGTAACAACCCTCCACTTGAACGTAAGGTTCACCTCCGTATTGATGGTTTTATCGGTTTAGTTTACCGAAGTGTGAAGTAAAAATTGTTAATAAACATTAACAATAAGGGAGCAATTTAAAGAAAAAACACACAACTATGTTAGATTTCCATGTTAAATTGTGCGTGTTTTCGTATTAATAACAACGATTATATGTTCATTATGTTAATTATATTATATCACTAGATTCGTCTCCTAAAGACGTATCAGAATTTGGCAGTAGGAAGTTCCAGACAAATGGTTATCACATTTAAAAAACAATAAGAAAATCATGAATTTTTCCAAAACTTGTCTTATCCTCAAAAAGTTTCAAAGTGTGCCTTACCCATAGTGTTACCTAAGTGTGCAAACTAAGTTTTATCCTGAGGGGACATGTTAGAAATCAACATAAGATTTTCGAAAGTAAGTCTTTTCCATCTCTATATACTAAACATCGATACAGTAAAATTATTGCAGTGTTACAATAAGCTTTCTCGCGTATTGTTAGTTATTTGTTGTCCGAAAGCTGTATACACTGGATTGGTAGTACTGTACACTATGTTGTTGAGTTCTCTAAAGCAGCTGGAAAATCACTTTGATTGCTCCTCGTTTTGATCTGTACTAGACTTCATTGAGTAATTTTTCTGGGGAAAATGGAAGAAAATGTTATTAAAAAAGAAGTTCCTGGGAAAGAAAGATACAAAGGACTTCATCCAGGTAACTGGAACAAGACTAAACAGAAGATACTGAGGTAAGAAAATAGTGACTACCTTACCTCCCTTACCCCCTATGAACCTAACCTTACGTTTTGGTTAAGATTTTACTAAATTACTAACTTAACCTAATTGTTTGTATTTGTATAACCCTTTAATCCTCCGTGTCTATCAAATGACGTTTGTGGGTATTTTAGGGATTTCTAAAACTAGAGTCCAAAACATATGTAAAAACACTATTTGAAGAGGAAAACATTGCAAGAAAATAGAGCCGGTGACACCCGCTCCCGCCACTACTAGGGTAAGAAAGCTGCTATATCCGCGTTTAAATTGTATGACTTCACGTTACTGGGATAAATAGTGAGGTTTAAAAGAAAGTTTGTCTTTAAATATGCTGTCGGCCATTTGAAATATTTAGTTGGTACAATAATCCGTTATTTACTGTAATACCTCTAAATGTCCGTGTAAGCTATTTCTCAGTGGAATTTATATTAGCAGCTGATTTCATAACTAAATAATTTATATTTATAATATTAAAATTATGTGTGTGTTTGAGATTACCTCTTTTCATCTTTATTTTAACTGCGAGCTTAGGAGTTGGCATGCACAGTGGGCAGGGTTTTCTCCTATTATTTAAATTTATGCTAATAATACTGATCTATTCCTGGTCATTGACATAAGTGTCCTAAAATTCCTTCTGTTGAAGGGTTATGTAGTAAAAAGTTTTCAGTTTTACAGTTGTACATAAATATAACACTTTGAACCTTAAACGAGTTTATAGTGCCTTTATAAACTTGATGATGTATAAAACAGATAAAAATAAATAAAAACAAACCTTAAAATAAATATATAGCATCCAAAAATCTGAACCATATATTTTGACATAAAAAATAAAACGTAAAGGTCAATGTGTTACACATAAATGGATGAAATACACATACGTATTATAGGACTAAGTTTGATATTATCTTTCGCTGGCTCACTGAATTATTGTTGACTCGCTAAACACAAAATAAAATCAAATGCGATAAGTAGCTTCCGTCTTACTACTTCAGCACGTTTTTTTTAGAGACGTCTCTAACAGGCATAACTTTGAGAGATAATCTTAGATATTTCATTAAACGAATTTGAGTTGTTAGAGTTGGGAGCAAACAAAATCGAGCTAATCCCTAAGCTTCATCTCGTCCATTTAAAACCAATAGGACGGAAATTGTGGATACATTCAATTGTGGACTTAGAATTAATCGAGGCAGAATATATCTACTTCTCTTAGCCTGTTACGTGAAATAAAGTAAACAGGGAAAACAACCCGTACTAAATCAATACGCAAGGAAGAGAAAGTGTATTTTGGCAGAGTCTGTGCTGTATAATGTTATTGTTGCAGATAGAAATATTTAAAACTTTGGTTGAAAAGGTCTATTTTATGATGGGAGTTATAAAATTGCATTAAAACTATTTTATCATTTTGATAAATAATTCAATGTATGTCGTCTTCAAATAAATATTTTATTATTCTCGATGAAATAAAAAGTTTCAGTGGTGCATAACTTGAAAAGCATTCAATAAATATGTTAGTTGGAAGTGTTATTATTCTTATCATGATTATGTGTCGCAGATGTCGACCATATCACTTTGTGATTTTATTCAGTGTGTGTTTTTGATTGTTTTATTTGTTACAATACAACTAATTGTACATATCTATTGTAGTTTTAATTTGTAAATTACGATTTCATGTAACCCACTCTGTAAAAGAAAATGAAATGAAAGCAATGACAGCACTACCATAACTCTAAAAAGTGTTATGTATTTACGTTACTCTCTTTTCATCACTTAGTTTAAGATGTAGGTTAAAATATCGCCTACTTTGTGAATTATCGTAATAATTGTGATCTCTAAATTTGAGTTATGAATTTAACTTGTAAATAAAGAAACAACAGCGATATAAAAACAAACAAAGTAATAATCAAATTATAATAACACGAATAAAGTTTGATCTATACACTTAACATTTAGTAAATTACATAAATATACACATCCTGTCTTAACCCACCTACTGGAAGTGTAGTGGAATATCTGGGATATTTGAATTTGTTGATGCTTTTATGGGGAAGCCACGAAAACATGTTTACTACGATCAATGTTTCTCAATCGTTTATAAAGCTTCGTTCTTGACCACCCATTATACAATTTATCGGTGTCTCAAACAGCAGTTTATACTTTTACATCTATGATCCCATTCTGTCTCACTCTTCTATCATACCCTTATGGTATTACAAAGAAGAGTGTTTTGAAACAAATCCTTACATATTATTTTTCAAAGGTTTTTTTTTTATTCATTGTTTTTTCCATTGTATATTGCGTTTTTTTATCGTTAAGCGATATCTATTTAAATTCTTCATCAAAATGAATGATTCAAACATAATTTTAAAGCTTATATTCCACTCTATTGACGAAAAATAGTCAAATAGCTAGAAATTAATGTTTTCGTTAAACAAATTTATTAAAAAACTTGAATATGAAAGTTCATATGATTCCAAATGAAAGGCGCCATCTATTAACAATCTGTTTAACTAGCGTGACAGCTGTTAGTTAGATTGTTTTCATTCTATATGCAAGTGTAATCTATCACGCAAATCAATCAAATTAAATCAACGTAAAGCGTTATACATTTTTATAAACTGTTATTTATAAACCAACGTAAATAAATAAACGTAATTAACTGAATTGAATCAACGTATTAAATCAGTTAAGTGTATGCCTACTCATAACTTGCGAAAAATATCACATATTAGGTACTATTAAAATGAAAATTTTAAAATATCTAAATTATTTTCAGGTATATTAGTTGCTCGTTATTGTATAGTTCAGATTTTGGAATTACCATTTTACCAGTTCTGTTATGCCAGCATTTTATTTTCTGTGAAGAAGATGTGTGTTTAATGCCGAAAAGAAGTGGTTAAGACATAACATTGCACTTGTAAATAATGTGACAGTAATGGTGTAATAACTTTCTTCCAACCTTCCAAAACTCCAATCTCAAGAAATAACATATTTTACAAAACCCTGCAACCACGGTAACACCTTTAACTGAACTTTAAAGGCAGCCCACTCCGCAGTGTTTACTTTACGTATGAATATTTATTGGTGTGAAATATTTTAGTTTGAATTCAGTTCTGCGTTTAATGATCCAGGAAAAAGACAATCTATGTAGGCAAAATTTCATCGTTAATGATCGAAAAAATTACAGGATAAATACAGGTTGATTCATGAAGACATTTATATGCCCTGGGAGTTTATTCTAAATGTAAACAATAAAAAACGTTTGTTCTAAAACTGTTTGGTTCCCATATTTTTGAAATTTGTTTTTACAAACAAATTATAACAATGAAAATAGGCACTTAAATGATTTATAAATATTATGTTTTTTAAGTGCACTAAAAACAAAGACTTTATTTTATATCATTTCAAAAATTGCTTCAATTTAAAATGTTTAACCTAAAATTCCTCAAAACCTGTTAACTTTATAAAAAAATTAAAAGAAAAAATATTTTAATTTTTTAATGACGAACACATTGGTAATTCTTGTTTTTCTCTAACTCATAAGGTAACTGAGTTATCGACAGTAAACTCACAATTTCTTAGTAACAGCCCACACCCAAAAATACCAAAAAATGTATGATATGCCTACCATTAATTTATTTATTATAGGTGTAACAGGCTAAAAATAACCCATATTGAAGTCCCAGGTATTGTTCTAGGAATCCACATTATAGGTTTAAAAATATCTCTTTAGATTTTTGACGAAAATGTGGTTCTAATTTTACATAAAACATAAAAACACAATATAGTTCGTAATAAAAAAAGATTGCAATAATTGTTTATAAGTTATCGGTTTTAGAAATATTTGCTATTTATTAAACAAAGTACTGCATATACTGCATAAAATATTTTGTTGAACTTGCAAAACTGAACATAAACTGTGTGTGTACAAAATTTAAACGTAATAACATATATATTTTCACTGTTTTTGTACACAAGCAAAATGGCGGATATTCGTGAAATTAAGCGTCGAAACCTATGTATAATTATGAAAATTTCTTAAATAGAATGGTCTCCCAAAGCCTCTGCACATTGTCGTAAGTCGTTCTGTCTATTACTTACATGATTAGCGTTTTATTTAACACAATTAACACAAAGAAACTGTGACACAAACTGGTTTGGATTTAAGTTAGTACAAA
Organism: Philaenus spumarius; assembly: GCA_018207615.1. NCBI lineage: Eukaryota > Metazoa > Arthropoda > Insecta > Hemiptera > Aphrophoridae > Philaenus > Philaenus spumarius. Next base: position 99,020 of record JAGFPH010002211.1, read on the forward strand.
TTCATTCAATAAAGTTTTAGTGAATGAAAAGTTTTAACACATATATTTGAATTTAATAAAATTAATGCTTTTTTAAAACTATACTCATTCCAGTACTCTTTCCTGCTGTTATGCCCTTTATCCTTCTCTAGTTATATTATGAAATAAATCATGCATAATTAATTGGCCTAAGGATGCATCATATATGTCATTTACTTTTTTACGCATCAGGAAATGGTAATATAAATACAAATACTCTTTACGGTCAGACATGATCATTTTCTCTTAAATTGCTGAATTTGACAAATACAATATAATTATAAATGATAACATATTAAAACTAAGTGTGATAGCTTGATGTAAATAAAATTACGTATTAATTTATGTATTATAATATCAATCTGAAATGTATGTCTAAAGTTTGAGCGTAAACAATAATATTTGTAAATGGTTTCAAAGAAAATGTGGGTTATAAGTAGGGGAAATGAATTTGTGTCCATATAGCTATATAGAAGCTTGTTGGTACAGTAATCAGATCTACTCCCTGTACTCCCTTGCCACCTGTACTCCTATTTCTCAGTGGCAATTCTATCAACTGCTGATTTCATACTTTTGAAATGATTTGTATCTCTAATTGTTAGGTTAGGGTTTTGTTTATAAGTAGGCCTAAGTAATGCTGGTTCAGATTTACAGAATAATTCGGTGTAGAATTTTAATACTATAATAACTTTGAGGTTAGGTTTATTTCTTTGTGTTATATACAAAAGATATAATTTCCACTAGTTTTGTTGATTTTGTTGGTTTATTTTGGACTTCAACACAAATAGAACGTAACTAGCTCTGCATCCTTATTAAAAAGTAATAAAATAATCTTTAATGAATCTATACTACTAAAATTTATAGAAGTGAAACAATATTTATTTTCCTGTAACAATGAGAAACAGGATAAAATATAATAGATAAAATAAAAGACAGGACTTAATACAATATTAATTTAATTTTAAACACAAAACCATGCATTGAAAATTTAAATTAAAACTATACTTCTTTATGTATAATATTAATAACTTGTAATTCATTTGTGGAATATTATATGTGCGACTATAAATAATTTCAAATTTAAAAATCATATTCTGGGTAAAATTTTTAACATCTTAATGATCGTATATCTTTCATGACCATATTATTTATTGGTTTGTTTTAGACTAGAGTTTATTTAGGATTTATTAGATTGAGACACCTATTTGAAAAAGAAGATACATGCATGTTGAAAGCTAAAACAAACTGCTTAGTACACTAACTCCTACCTGTAAATGGTGTGAAAGTAACTTTCTTCTAAACTCTTAACACAAGAGTAACATATATTGCAAAACCCACCAACCAAAATAATATCAACCAAACTAGAAGTTGCGTACTTCTTAATGTTTTCTTTGCGTATGAATAATTCATCCAGAATATTTTTGGAGATAAGTTTCCGCTGTTATTATCTTGAGAAATTGTATTTGTTACCAGTAAGAATATAAAAATATAAGTAATTATTTAACTGAAGGATATTTTATGTCGAACATTTACTAGAATAGAATCATGCTTTTTGAATATAGAGTAGTTTTTAATAAAAATAGAACTTAAATTAATTAAGTTATGGTAATGAGATCATTATAAAAAGACTTTTAAGCCAGTTAAAGAGGTTTAATTTTGGAGGAGGTAATATTTGTCTGTATCGAGGTGTAAACGGGCTTATCGAAGCAGTTTAGTGAGTTGTTTACCAGAACTCAACGAGGGAAGTTAGAAGGAAATGAGGATGTAAAATTTTTATTTACGAAAAATCTATTAAGTAAAAAATAGCTTTGTGTTTAAAAATAAAGGCAGTTTACTCTTGTGAAATGTTGATTCTTCAAACATTTTAGGTAAGGAATTTTTAACATCCAGTACGTGGATAGTTATTTTAGCACCTTTCGTTTCAATAGGTTCTAATTTTTAAACAGGATGTCAGATAGATTGAATATTTTGTATCATAACAAATAGAAATTTACTGAGATTGTTTAAAATATGATGGTTAATCTATGTTAGTATTGAAATATTTTTTTTGGAGTAAACAAATTTCGTGTACTTTTAACAATCATATTGTTGCAAACTAATTATGAGATGGTATTTATTCTTCGGGTAACAGTACCAACTCAATTATTTATATGCTTGTTTTATAACGTTTTACATAAAGTTAGTGTTACATTAAAAATATTCTGATTAAAATTATTGTGCGGAATGAAGAGTTCTCAAACATATATATATCATGAGGTTCTTATACATATACATAGCACACTAGTTTTATATTATGGATGCATTTTTCTATGCATAACATCGAATAAAAATACACACTAATACATTTATATTAGTTTTAAAACTATTGTCCTGTTATCTTTTTTGATATTTTCCTTTTCCTTCATATTCATAAACATTTCGACCACAATTCTGTATTACATTTATTAAATAATTATATGATAGAACTTAAGAAATTTTTTTTAAAAAGAAACAAAAAACAAAAGAACAACAAAATAATGATACTTAAAGTAAAGAATATCAATTAGTTAAACAAACAAATGCTATTCAACCAGATTGTACAGTTAATCTGACCACGTAGATTTGTTGGTGGCACAGTAGGAGTTTTATTAACTTTAACAGCTGTTTTATTGTATCATCAGTTTATATCTGACGTGTTACTTGTAAACAGATTATCGTTAAGACTTGCACATTTCATTTCTAAAATTAAACTGTGATTGATCAATAAAATGATTGATCTTATTTTGATTCATATTTCATTTAAACTCTAACGACCAATGCGCAAAATATAAGATCAGCCATAGTGTTAACAATAATGTAATTATTATCAAATTTAAAGTTTCTTAACTATTGTGATTTAAAGTTTAAAATTTCTTTCTTTAACTATTGTGATTTTAAAGAGAGTTTCACTACGTTAGCTTTTATATCTATATGAATAACCTACACTTACTTGAGTTATGGCTCAACTTTAATTGTATTGTATAGTTTTTAAATTTTTAGAGGTAAATTGCTTGATTTGATTTTCCTTTACGACTGAGTTTAGTTTTATAGTAAAACATGAAATCTACTCCAAATGTTCTTAATTTGTTAATAAATACATCAGATGTTTTAATTTTGTAAGTAAGAGACAATTATTGCTATGAAAAACCAAAGTAAAACATAACCACAATCGAAAATAAGGAGGGTATTATTTTTGTAAATGATAGAATCGGGAAAAACTGTCATATGTTACGATTTCATCTCCTTCCGGGAAAACCACTGCAGACATAAGTTAGAGTAATAATTTATGATTTTTCATTTCTAGAATTATAAATATTACTAATCCAACCCCTTACTACCTCCAAACACAGTTTTATAATTTAATATAAAGATGCAAGATGCAATTGATCATAAACTAAGCTAAGTTAGTAAATAATGTAAAGAGTCTCAATCTAATCATTAAGTTAATGATATATCAAGAGTTATTATAAAGGACAAACACAACCAGCATGATTTAACCTTACTCTTAAAAACAAAACTAACCTTCAAATTAAAAATAAAAATAATCATTTTTCAAAGAATTAATCAGCTGTTAATGGAAATATTAGAATATTAGTTAATATATATTACATCAATACCGTCTCACACAAGAAAGACATATTTTTCCTCCTTTTGTATTTAGGCCAACATTTATGTAATTAACCAAGAACTTTCAACACAAATCAGTAAGCCAGAAACCTATTCCAAGTGACATATTTCACATAGCAAACATTTCTCTAGGATTAAGTGTAGATCATGAACCTGCCATAATGTGTACTCGTATACGCCACACATTCTCGTATGTGTACGCCAGTATACGCAATATACGGAGAAAAAGCTTGCCGTGTTTAGTTTATTTAAATAAAAATTACATTTCGGATTTTATTAAAAGAACTTTGAAACTGGGCTGAGCAGTAATTGAAAGGTAAAAAGGTTTTGTGAATATCTTCCGTTGGCGAAACCGTTAAAGATAAACTAAACATTGAATGGAAGGAAGGTTTCAAGAAAATACTTACAAAAGTCAGCTATCTCTTGATTGGATTGATTATTATCAGTAGGCTTTACTCTCTTGACCTATTTTTTTATTCATATTTAGTATGTAAGTTTATTATTTTTTATTTTTACGAAGTGTAAGAGTTAAACTTTGATAATATAATTGTTCTTTGTGTTTACGTAGCAATTAAAAACTAATATTTATATGAACTTTAGAAATGATAACGTGTTACATTTTATCTTCTGAATGACCTGTTATTACGAATGGACTATTCGCTGGGCCCTACTTTAGTGAGAAGGTTACAAACATATGTCATATATAAGAGTATATTTATTCCTACACTGTGTAATAACTACAATGAACCATAATCTAAATCTTAAACTTTACACAATGGACAAAACGTGGTATAAATTTCTCCTCCCCAAATATTAATTCTTTTTTAACTAAATAACTTTCCCAATACGTTATCCTCCAGAAATTGGTCAAAACCCAAAATTCACATAAAACGATTGTTCCTTATGTGCCCTCAACTTCCATTTGTCCTGGTGGCTCCGGTCAGACAGTTCAACTTCCTTCCTTCACACCTCACGTAAAAAGCCTCTTGTCCTCCATTTGACGCCCACGCCTGCATCACCACCCCGAAAGCCCCTTTCTCTTAAGACCCGTCGTCCAAGAAACTTTCCCAAAAGATCCCTAGTCTAATTTTTTTTCTATTTAAAAACTCCTGCTCCCACTCAGTTTTTCCCGTCTAGTCTTTTTACTTAGATGTCGGTTTACTTAAAAATGAAATTCTTGAGATTATTCCTAGTTACATAACTACCTATCATATATTACTGTGATATTACACAATTGTGTTTGCAAGTGAAATTCTGCTCTGATCAAAATGTTAGGTTTGAATAAGAAATAATGGACAACATTTTGGGACAGGATAAATGTTACATATACGCACTTTATTTGATTTTAAAATATTTTGTAAATCGACCTAACTTACCTATACCTATTCCTTAAACGCTATAAATATGAAATCATACAAATAAATAATTATAAAAAAATGAAGATTCAGGACTGACAGTCTCCTTACTTTCATCTAGAGTATGTATACATCCACAGCATTAGTTGAGGCCTTTCTGTGCCGTCCATGTCTCGCCCAATGTTTTGTATATTCTGGTCGCCCTGCGATATAAATCCAAGCTACTGACTTACAGATTGATGATGAGGTGTCATCCTAGCCTCGCTTACCCTGCCATAACCTGAGATAGGATTCCTTTTGTTCGGAAATTTGCATTCCCTATCCTATTATTTTTACCTGAGGAGACACTTTTTGAATATGTTAGTAAAAATCAAGTTTAATATTTAACTTCCAGAAAATTGTAAACAACTCAATACAGAGTGTTCGTAAAGTCCTTTTAACCACCTTCATTATTTTGTTACTGAAAATAAGTTAACAAAACTTTGTATATATCTTTTGTTGCATAGCAAGACAAATTTTTAGACTTATCTTTGATTTTGGGGGGCTTAGGGGAGTAAGGGCAGTTAACAATTTCAAATATAAAGGTAGGTCATGTAGACCTAATCACCATTGAGAAGCTTATTAAAAGAGAAACAGGATGGCTAAACATATACTTTAATATCTTACTTTGATTCAAAGTAATGGACAATCAAAGTTCTGGAGAATGATTTGATGATTCATTGTATAAACGTACTGCTTGTGAGAGATTTCTTAAAGCTTGTCCGTAAAAAAAATCATTTCAATCCTGTCTTCATTTGCAAAAAGGCAAAACTGAGTGATATCACAACAAATATCAGGAACAAAATGATGGAAGTATTGCTATCCTATCAGTTCATGAAAAGTGAGGTTTATCAGTTACACGTACAGTAGAGAAAGTCAGGAGCAAAGGTCAAGGGTTGTACTCCCGGTTCCATTTACAGTTTTCCCCCAAAGTGTTTTCAGTACACATAGAAACTCAGATAAATTAGTGATACCATACTACATTTATTTACAGTTTATATTTTTAAAACGTGTTACATTTAATTTAAACCTCCAAATTATTTATTCATAATATTAACACGTTAATAACCTGCTTTGGTGTTATGATAAAAATATAATTTTCCAGAATTTTTATTGTACATTACTTTGAAACGAAGCAAGATACTAAGCTCTAGTTTGTGCCATTATGTTCCTATTTTAATAAGCTTTTCAATGGTGTATTACGTGAACTACCTTTATATTTGAAATTTGTAATCCCCCTATATGTAAATTTTAAATTGTTAACCCCCCTACCCCCAAGCCCTCCAAAATTATAGAGGTTCAGATATGTAAAAAATGTGTCCTGTTATGCAACACAAGATATGTATAAAGTTTTTTTAATGATTTTCAGTAACAAAAATAATAAAGGGGTTTAAAGGGACTTTATGAAAACTCTGTATTTTAGGAAACTAACAGTGTGTAGGGGTTTTGTTATTTACATGACAAGCCAACTATATCAAAACAGTCCTACCTGTACAGTGTTTAGTACAGATAAAAATACGAATTTAGTAATTGAATTAATAAAGCAGATAGATTTGACGCCAGTTTATCTGAGAGTATTGATTGACGTTATATTATGTTTGTATAACAACAAAGTGCTGTGGATGATTGTTCATAATTCAGTTCTGCTCCCATTCATGTCTGTGCAGTTTATACAAAAGGGTGGTTTACGAATAGGAGAACAAAATCATACTCTTAATTTGATTTATATCCGCCATTTTAACCATGGTAACAGATAGGAATATTAGGTACAAATTTGGTACACACATTATTTAGGTTAAGTTTTACAAGCCTTTTTGTAGTAGTATTTAAAAAATTGAGGTAGTAAAAATGTTTAGTGCCAATAATATCACAAAAACAGTAAAATTTATAAAAACATATTAAAGAGAAAGAATTAAATTAAAAGATAATAGACAGGTCTAACGCCTCGCGCGGGAATCGTCACGCACATACTTCTCGGCTAAGCTTTGCATTATACTATGCACAAGGAATTGTTTTTAAAGAATTATAAAGTACCTTTTTAGTACAAACATGAATACTTATTTTTCATTTTAAATAATAGTAAAGTAATATATTTTTACATTTTATAGATAATTAATATTTATTGTTCTGTTTGAGTTGTTGGAAATTTTGAATCTTAGATCATTTTTAGATTGTGGAACTGCTGGAACTTTTTCCATAAATTAGTCCAATTTGAAAATCCTGTTATACATGACTAGCAAACATTTTTCTCAAATTTCAGACGCTTGAGCAATATACCTGGAATTCCAGATCTTTAACATCAAAATACATCTTAATTAAAAAAAAAAAACCAGAAAAATATTACATTAAATGTAGTGCGTAACGTGTATTCTATAGTAATGTTGTGTGTTGTTGAAACCAGTTGGAGTTCGGGAAGTAATTTCTCAGCCTATGCAGGGCAATAATTTTCCGATCCAGATCGGCTAAACATGTATATATATATATATATATATATAGGTGGAAACACGTCCTTTCAGTTCAGTATAAAGAACATATTTGCAGATTATAAAAATGTGTTTTTGTCTCTAGTTTAAAAGATAACCGCTCTATTGACAAAAAACGTAGAAAAATTATTTTTTTAGAATCTTTATAGGATAAGAATTATTAATAACACTTATTTACTTGACTTAATAGAAACAAACAAACTGGTCCCTGAACCATTAAAAAAAAAAGCGATTGACTCTCATGTTTCCTGTTTTTGTTTCTTCCTCGATGTGCATATCTTCGTGGATCACCTGTATATTATTATATTGTAATTTTAATAAAAAAATGCTTATCTTCTTATCAACGAACTAATGGTTTTCGTATGCCATACACTTTATTAAAGATTAATAACGGCTTCTTGGGTTTATTTAGCTCTTAAATTATTTATCAACATGCCCACTTTTATTCCACAACTCGTAGACTTCCATTGTTACACATGCTTGATTATTTGCTTTATATATTGTTATATTTTTACACATGCTATTGATGCTTGGAGTAAAACAACTTTGATATAACATACTTTAAAATCCATCTGTTATATTTTATTTTGATTCTATGATTGGAGTAGTAAGACCGGAAGTAAATATAAATAAAACAATTTTAGAAAATAATATTCAAGAGCAAGGTGAAGGGAATAACTACAATGTTTAAAATAACTTCATTTAGTTATAAAGATAAGGTTGAAAGTCTGAAGGTACATTTTGTACATGCTTTTTTCACTGATCAATTTGTTGGATCAAAGTTGTTGGATTTATGATATATTATTTTCCTCCAGAAAGAAGAAAGGTTTCTTAAAAAAGATAATTTTAATTTAGGTAGTACAATTTAAATACAGCATTGTAACTGCAAATTGTATACTATACGTATTTAAAAATTCTATCTACAAATCATTGGTGTATTTGTAAAATAAGTCTGTGATGTTAGTAGACAAATAAATACGAAACATATTTACCAGGTCGTTAATGTTATGAAACATTAAAATTAAACATTTTAGGATGAATTAAAGAAGAACAATAATATTTGGTGAAATAATATTGCTTGTCCAAGTTTTGATCTATACATATTTAATACAAATAGTGCTACTTACAAAATCTTCCCCCTTCATTTATGGAAATTGAAAGTAATTAATTAATCTGGTTGGACCTTATTGCAGCTTTGCTGCAAGTATCCCGTATCACCCCGGTGTCTGTCTGTCTGTGACAGCCGTTTTTGTTAGAGAAGGCGTGAAGTAACTCATGGAAATTTGGTAGAGAGATATATAATAATTGTCCAATCCAATCACAGACTTAAGGTTCTGCTCCAGTAAAAGATAAAGCAACCGGCGACGCCAGAGCTTCATATTATACCGGTATTCAAACAGTGGAGTACCTTACAGCTGAGTGCTTTTATATTGCCTCATTTAAACCGTTTTATAAATCTATCTTTTGTAATTGTGTCATGAGAAAAAAAAACTAAACATTCTTTATAAAATTGCAGATCCTGCTTGTGATTTAATTTTAATTATTAATTTTGTATAGTGTAAGGGTACCAATTCAAACTTTTTTATTAAAAATCTCAATTACTTGGCAAATGAACAGGATTTAAAACATGTAAAACGCAAAACGGATGCGCATTGTGATTGTGGTTAAAATGATACCTTTTTATGACAAAAAAATAAAGGAAATAAATGATTTTAAATTTAACCATTTACGTTTAAACTATAACAGGATACAAATTTAAGCAACTGCTAATTATTTAAAAAAATAGAATTCCTACATTTTAAGCGCACTTTTTGAAGATAAATTGCAGTACCAAGTAAACAAATCTTTCTTAAGCTCCTAAATAGTTTTTCTTTATGGTAGTGGTACATAAAATTAAAGGCAATTGACGAGTTCAAACATATATGCATTAAAATTTTTACAACCAATTATTGCTACATATTTTTTGAAGAAAATTCTTACAAATCACTGCCCCCTCACTATCTCGAAAAGATCACTAACCTAACCTAACCTAATTTAACCTAAAGTTCGTAAAAATCTTAAAAAATAAAGAAAATACTTTTTTTCATGCAATTTAAAATTTTGGGTAGGAAACTTTTTAGGGTAATGCTAATTTTACTCGCACTTTTCTGCGTACTTCTAAACTATTTTTGCGTCAGAAGACTATCGCGCGTTTTAGAACCTAACCGTTTAAACATAATATTATTTTTGTTTCACTTACAATCCGTTAAGAAAGCTGGAGATATTGCGTTCATTGGATTTTCAGAGTAGCTGATACATTTTATATCGTAAATACATTACACATTTAAATTTAAACGCCTAAGAAACCATAAATGCACAGTGCTGAGACATTTATACTAAGATGGGAGCAATTTTAAAGCGTTACTGGTTTTTTCAGTGATTTATTAAAAAGATAAACATGCTAGTAAGCCTAAACATTAAACATGTAAACCAGGTAAATTGAAGTAAAATGTAATGTAATGTGTTTAAATTAATTATAAACCGCGAAAAGCTTTATAGACTTTAGTAGCCTAAAGCATTAGTAAATGTTTAGTCTTAAGTGCCATTGATCCAAACAATATATGCAATTAATAGTACTCCATTTCGAGCGAAATAAAAAATATACAGTATTTGAAAAACAATATTTACTCTAAATTTAATTCTAAAAATTTAAATAGTAAAGTTATTTTAATGTATTGGAAAATATAATTTAATTTGAAGATGAAGTGACACGTATACAATTAGAATATAGAAAATGAAAACACCCAAAGTGCTCATGCAGGACCAATATCGTGTCGATGTACAATACGCTTTGTCGGAAAAAGCTCTTTGTAATATATGTGTATACGGTGTGTACTGAAATAGAAATAAAATAGTTTAGAAAGCCAAGAAACATTCCATTTAATCGCAAGTCATTAATATATATACTGTTTTCAGCAGTTTTATTGCTCTCAGAGCAACTAAAGGGCTGTTAACTTTTGTAAAAGCAATTAAGCAAATTTTCTGCCTTTGTTCAAATATTCATGCGAGTAGTTAAGTATATGTACATTTTAAAATACTCGTATATTATTTTAGTTTAAAAATTCTTTGGCAAATTTATTGAAATCGCATTAAAATTATATGTAATCTTAATGAGGATTGCCTATCATTTTAGTATATTTACAGATTACAGAATATACAATTAATTTGTTTGATATTATCAAGTTCGTAAATATCGAGTTTTAACGAGTATTAAATCTACATCATGTACATGTTTGTGTTTATTATATAAGAGACTTTGAATGGTTTAACATTTGCAATGTACATGTAGCAGATGACCACATTTAAATTAAATTCTGACGTACTGGATTTTTAGTTGGAGATATTAATTTGGAATAGCAAAATTTGTATAAACGAAATGTCTTAAATAACTTTTGCTCCTTAAATAAAGTTATTATAATCTTTAGATAGTATAACATTTTTTCTAAATTGTACTATTATTATGATAAATACAATAGTGGAGACTCATCAAAATTAGTGGAAATAAATTATAGAAACACATTAGTTTTTTAAACAGATTCAGCCATATTGTCGCAAATTTGTAAATGATTTTTCCTTTTTTAAACATAAGTTTCGTAAACATAATTTAATACCGTAAAAATCTAACACATGTTATTTATCCACAAATACAACTGACTAATCGAAATGTTTAAAATTATTGGATTGAGTGAAAATATTTGTTTCTTAAGAAATCAACTTAATTGTCACTTTTTAAATAAGTTTATGAAAACTATAAATCCTGGTTTTACATTTGAAAGACTTACTTTCGGTTACAGGTGCAAAATGCAAAACATATTTTGATGAAGATACACATTGCTTGTTATACATCAAATATTTATTAAAAAGCTTGGAAAACGTTTTATTTATTTTATATTATCTTGCTGAGGCATTGTTCTTTTATCACAAGAATAAATAAAAAAGTCTATTAAAATTCAGGCTGTACTAAAAACACAAACTCTATTGCAATAAACTTATCAATTACAATACAACACACCTACAAATACAATATAAAACAACGTACACATATTTAAATTCAATATTATGTTGGTTGCAGAAGGTATACAAATTGAATATTGTTTTAAAGAAAAATGGTTTGTTTTAGTTTTAGTATATATATATATATATATATATATATAT
>JAGFPH010002211.1:120753-136791 GCA_018207615.1 Philaenus spumarius
TGTACTGTTTGTTTTAAATGACAGAAAATGTTGTCATTATTATTAAAAAATTATGAAATGTCAATTTTATTTCATGGGCATATTTAAAAGAGCACTTTTTGAATTGTTTGCCTTTTATGTTTAAATCCTATTGATAGCTATTTATGAAGATCTACCGGGCCGATTTTATTGCTGTTTGTTTTACATGGCAGCAAATGTTGACTATATTAACAAAAAATTATTAAATGTACATTTTTGTCATTGGTGTACTTATAAAAGGGCGGTTTTTGACTTTTTTAGGTTTTACGTTAAAACCATATTGGTAACTATTTCTATAGATCTATCTGGCAAATTTCAGTGCGGTTTGTTTTAAATGACATAAACTTTAGTCATTATTATCACAAAATTATGAAATGTAAATTGTTTTCATTGTTGTACTTATAAGAGCGGTTTTTGAGTTGTTTTGGGCTTAGGTTAAAACCCTATTGATTTCTATTTCTGGAGATCTGCCCGGCCGATTTTAGTGCAGTTTGTTTTAAATGATATAAACTACAGTCATTATTATCAACAAATCATGAAATATAAATTTTTTCATTGGTGTACTTATAAGGGCGCTTTTTAAATTTGTTTTGGTTATAAACTTTTGTTATCTACTTCTGGAGATCTACCCGGACAATTTTGGTGCGGTTTGATTTAAATGACATAAACTAAAGTAATTTTTATAAAAAAATTATGAAATTTTAATTTTTTCATTGGTGTACTTATAATGGTGCTATTTCAGTTTTTATGGTTTTAGGTTAAAACCCTATTGATATCTAAGTCTAGAGATCTACCAGGCTGATTTTAGTGCGGTTTGTTTTAAACGAAATAAACTATAGTCATCATTATCAACACGAAAATAATTTTTTTTTGGTTTAGGATTAAAACCCTATTGATACTTATTTTTGTAGATCTACCTTGCTGATTTTAGTGCAGTTTGTTTTAAACAAAATAAAAATATATATAATCATCATTATCAAAAAATTATGAAATGTGATTTTTTTATTTTGTACTTATAAGGGCACTTTTCCAATTTTTTTGTTTTTTGTTTTATTTTAGATTAAAACCCTATTGATATATATTTCTGGAGATCTACCAGGCCGATTTTAGTGTGGTTTGTTTTAAATAAAATACACTATAGTCATTATTATCAAAAAAATATGAAATGTACATTTTCCATTGCTATACTTAAAAGAGCAGTTTTTGAATTTTTTGGTTTTAGGTTAAAACCATATTGACACATATTTCTGGAGATCTACCTGGCCGTTTTTAGTGTGGTTTGTTTTAAATGAAATAAACTATAGTCGTCATTATCAAAAAACTATGAAATATTATTTTTTTCATTTGTGTACTTATACGGGCACTTTCCAGTTTTTTTTGTTTTATTTTAAAACCCTATTGATAACTATTTCTCTAAATCTATTTGGCTGATTTTAGTGTGGTTTGTTTTAATTCAAATAAAATAGTCATTATTATCAAAAAATTATGAAATGTTAATTTTTTTTATTAGTGTACTTATAAGAGCACCTTTCCAGTTTTTTTGGTTTAGGTTAAAACCCTATTTATACCTATTTATTTGGAGATCTACCCGGTTGATTTTAGTGCGGTTTGTTTGAAATAAACTTAATTATAGTCATTATTATCAAACAATTATGTAATGTTCACTTTTTTCCATTGCTATATTTAAAAGAGCAGTTTTCCAGATTTTTTTGATTTTAGTTTAAAACCCTATTGATACCCATTTCTCTAGATCTATTTTGCTGATTTTAGTGTGGTTTGTTTTGATTGAAATAAAATAGAGTCATTATTATTCATGAACAAATTAACATGAAATATTAACTATTCATCAATATATTTATCTGTGAATTTTTTAGAGGATCTTGGTTCGAAATTATAACCCTATTTATGCATATTTCTGCAGATTTTCAGGGTTTATTTTAAATAGAAAACTTCCGACTTTTTCAGCCGACCTCGGGAGGCTTTTTTCACTAGTTACTTTATATTTTACGAGTATCTCCTGTGGTCGAAATTCGACTAATTTTGATGTAAATTACTTGTTTTTCACGTTTTTAATTTTTTTAAAGTATTCAAATTCTCAATTCAATTACCATCTCCACGTATCTTAACAATATTACTTTCTTTTACTATCAGGGATGACAAAAATAAAAAGCCTAAACAAAACTTCATAGTTCAATTACAAGTGTGTAATTAAGCTAGTGAACATACACAGCAACAAATCAGACCTAAAACACATCAAAAATATAACCTAAATTATCTGTTGACAGTTGAGTAAAGTAAATAAGTTATTTATTTGAAACTCAATTAGGTTATCAGCTGTTTAGAACCAATTATTTCCTATTAATTTAGTTGTAGCATACTGATGCAATTTTAAAACTCGGAATGTAACCAAAATAAAAGTTTAAATCAAATATTTAGCCTCACAGTGACTTAGAACCTAAAATTATCTTTTAAATAAAAAAAGAATTATCAAAATTGGTTAAATATTAAGTTTAGGAAGTGAGTGAATAAAAAAGCATGCATTTTTTAAATATATAGACTTTTGAACTTTTCTTCGTAATAATCACTAATATTTTAAAACGGACGCACATGTGCGTTCATAGCACATAGTCTTAAAATTGGCTTGCGAAGCACGAAATGCTCTGTGTATTGAAAATTCTCCCAATACGGACGTTGGCGTGCGAAGTACGCAATGCACTGTGTATTGAAAATACTCTTAATACGGGTGTTGGGGTGCGAAGCACGCAATGCACTGTGTATTGAAAATACTTCCATTATGGGGGTTGGCGTGCACTGAGCGTCGGCCGCTTCTCATAGTGTTCAGTGTCAAGCTCACATGTGCGTCCTTAGCAGTGAACTTGTTAATACGTATAAGAAGAACTAGCACGGGTTAGAGCTACTTATAGACAAATATGCAATTAGATGTACAAACTAGATTTTAAAGTAGGATATCAGCTGTTAATAGAAATGCTGTTGGAATAGCCTACGTTGAATTTTAACAGCTGATTATTTAATCACCACTAAAAATATGTGTGTTTTAAATGGACAAACGCAATTTTTTTTAACTAATTCTAAATTATTTTGAAAATTAATTATACATTTCAGAATTGCCACCCGAAATTGAACTCATACTGTTTAAATTGATTTATAATACACAGGCAGTACATGCACAATTTTCAAGTACCTTGACTTACCAGTTTAAATTAGTTTTGATGCTATAAGAGGTACAAGTCAAGTTTGCATTGTTCGGTTTCTGTGTTCAAATCTAGTATTCACCTCTCTAGGACTCTATGAGATAATTCCATGTGTAGCATTGAGGTTACTCGAGCTAGTTCCCTTGGGAATAGGATTATCTGGAATACTGGATTATCACTAATTCTATATTGCACAGGATTCATATCTGGGTTAAAAACTAGCACATGACCAACTACATAGTAAATAAATTTAGACCGTGACAGACCACAAAAAATATATTTGGTAAGTTTGAAAACTTGTTTTATGTAATAAGCGAAAATTCTAAATTTAGTTGGTATTGATTGAACTTAACAGTATTACTTTTTGCTATCCATACAAGTGATTTTCAATGTTTCTGTACTTGGGGTTAAATATATTTATGTGCAGAACTGTATTACTGTATACAATGTATTTTTTAAGTTTAAATAAAACAAACTATAGAATAATAAAACAAAACTAGAAAAAGCCATTTACATGTTATTGTAAAAACAATGCCCAGTACAATTTCCAATAATAAAATCTATTTGCTTTGCTTTTTAAAGCCTTTATTTTGACAATTAACTTAATCGTCAAACATTAAAAACCTAAAATGAGATCGCTAACATCAATATGAGCGATCAATATAAGTGAGATCGGCGTTAACAATATTTAAGGTATTAAATAAAAAATCGCGTTTTCTTTAACATTTTACTTCTTTCTTTATCTCCAATGGCTCGAAGTCCAACTGAGGTTATTATCAAAATGAAAGATAATCAAATATCAGACAAAAATGTTTCTTGTATCGTTTAAATTACAATGAACAGTCTAGAAAAAAAAGTACTGCGATGTTTTTACCCAAGGCGTATACTCCATTCCTCAAATCCAATGTTCAGACTAAGTGATTTGTCTAATCATAGCAGTTCGAAATATTGTGTACCACAATTTTAAAACGACTGATTTACACTAATTAAGGTAGAGGAGTGTGAGAACGCTCAAACGCTATTATATTTGTTTTGTAATATTTAACGAGTGTTGAAATGTTCAACTGTAGGGAACCTTGTGGGATATAGGTGGTTACACAGTTAAGAAAACAGTGGACACCCAAAGTCGGATTGAACAAACATTAAAAAGGTGGACCATTTAATTTGTTACTATACTACTTCTGTACCACATAACTTTAATAATAATTGTTTTATAAAAAAAGTTTGCAATGATATTTTAGCCCTTATGTAAGAAAACTTAAACATAAATAATTGAGTTGTGATCATTTGATTTAACTATTTACGGAAGAAGGGAAGTATATTTAGAAATCAACAACAACAAAAATTTGGTCCCGTTAATTATTGCTCAAAAATTTTCTATCAAGGAAACTAGATTAAATTAAATACGCACATTAGTTACTAGTAGTTCTGTGAACAGTAGACCTCGCTCGTTGAAATAACAAATGTGGTTTTGAGCTTAGATTAAAAATAGTGTGCCAGTAAGGAAGTAAGCACAAGGTTTAGCCAGTGAAACATTAGTTACAATTCCCGCGATTCCGGGATTTCTAGTTCTCGTTTTTATTTCTTTTCTTGAGCTTTAACTGCTAAAGATTTTCTTTTAGAGGCATTGTGTTTTATTAGGTTAATAATGCGTAAGGTAGCTAAAAATATCGCGTTTAGAGAGACAACATACAATTAAATATTTACATACTTAAATAACTCAAACTTAACATGTATCATAAGTTAACTTCAGTTCCATATCATATTCCAATATTAGAAATAATGAAAACAAACGATGTTAAAACGTCGTGATAGTGATCTCAACCCATGTACCAACACTTCCCACGGTGCCCTACGGTCATCTTTTGTATGTCCTTTATCGCCGCGAGGTTTCATTTGTTTCATCTCATTTTGTAATTCGAGTAAAGCTAACTCAAATACTTTTATGAAATTTACAATGATAATTTACAGATATACAGTTCAATTTTTTGATTTATCCTCTACACTTTCTTATAATAATATGTCATTTTTGGGCAAATGATATATTCCTAAATTACTATTCAAAACAGGCCTAGTTTTGTTAGCAGTCTTGTAGTAGGAACATAAAAACTGGCGTTTTCAAAATAAGAAATTTGAAATTGATAAATATTTTTATACAATTCTATTTAGAACTAAATTAAGAAACTTTTTTACATTTATGAAAAAATGACAATAATTTTTACTACGTTTTATGTAGGCCTAAAGTTAAACATTTTTCTTTCGTTACTGAACTTGATTGTTTCTTGAGCTAATAACGTTCTTAATTTTACTTCAATAATTTTTTTTACTGGCATATATGAATTCTTTAAACCTTTATCTACAAAAAAGCTATGGAACACTTTTGAATTGGTTTAGAATAAACGTATAAAAACATGGTTGAAATACAAAAACTTGAACGATTTTTAACAAATTCTAAGTTTCCGGCCATTTTGTGAGCTTACCGTTAGAGATACGGAAAAAATAAAGAATACAATTTTGTTTAAAATTTAATTTGCAATATGTCATTAGTTTTTAAATTTGACTTACGGTTAAGCGACAAACTGGCTTTGGAAAAAAGCTTACACTGAGAGAAACGGTCCGGCCGCCATTTTTATTTTATTTAAGGGGTTAAAATAGAAAAATGGAAAAAAACCGTATATATACATGGCTTGGCCTAGGAATAAGGAACATTCATGCAAAAAATCATCAAAATTGGTCAAGGCGTTTGGCCGTAGTCGTGAGACAGACACACAGACGAAATGCCGAAAGGTCGGAGTTAGAACGGAGACCTCGCTTACGCTCGGTCAATTACCATATTACCAAATAATCAAATCAAATAAAAAATATGCTTGCTTATAAAAATAGTCACTATCTCAAATAGCTCCAAACTGTCAAACAGTAATAAAGTTAATACATTTTCAAGTCAAAATAGTCTTTAATCTAACTAAGTGGCTTACTAACACCTCTCTTAGGATTTACCTTCTAAGCTATTAACGACTAAGTAGTTTAGAAGTTAGATGCGAACCTAGACACATTATAAGGGTTGTAGTTTGGGAAAATGATTTTAATCTACAAATTTCCCTTTTAATGTTTGTTAAAAATGTCCACCGTTTACCCTCTAAAGCAAAACAACGGGGTTTATACTCTTTTAAATATATTCAAAAATATACAATTGTTTAGTTATTTCAAATCCGTATAACCCTGGAAATATGGCTGAGACTATATCTGCATCTCATTAGTGATTATACTGAAAGAATCCATTTGTACTGTTTAAAAACTTAACTGAATGCAGAGAAACTAAACACGTTCACGAATTTGAAAATAAAAGTCAAAAAATACCAAACAACGTGACTTAAAAATGTGTCGCATTGGTAATGTGACTTTCTAACAAATTTAAATTTCGTATTTGTAGGTATTTACCAATTAAATTTGATTTTAGTAGTTTAGTGATGTTTGTTTGCACAGACCTATTCATACAGTTGTGCATTTTGTGAAAATTAAAAACAAATCACAAATCAAATATCTCTTTTGACGTTTTAACACTAAAAGACATTTATTACATTTTTTCTAAACAGCCATGTTTAATTTATTAATATTTTCATAGATAAAAGTGTGAATCAAACATTTATTTTAGTCTCATATACTTGAAACCAGTTTTGAATTTAAAGAGTGTTAAAAAAGTGTAGCTGCATAGCACTTTTTCTCCACCTTAATCTCTGAACCAAAGCGATAGATATGTTGTTATAGATAATGAGTAATTAATCTAAATTAATGAAAAATATGACTTATGGATAATGACGGGATTCACAAATTCAGTACAGGAATAAATTTAAATCTCTTATAAATGCTTTTCATGCAATGTGTTAAAGCCTAAAGAAATTTAACATTTTGTTGCCATACGCCGACAGATAAACGAAATCATAAAAATATTTATGTCAAAATAATATAAAACAGGCAGGAGATTATTGTGTATGGGACAGATTGATTGGGCCGGCAAGTTAGGGTTTATTACAAGCATTTAAATTGACTTAAAACTTTATTTTAAAAACAAGTTTGTGAGCTACTTTTCTTATAAATCTCTGTAGTGCAATAGTAATTATAATTGGTTTTTATTATAATTATTTTTTAAATCATGTGTTTTGTCCTTTCTGTATATTTTGTATTGTTGTTATTTTTTTCAAATAAGAGTTTTTTCGATACAGTAAAGAATACTTAATTAAATTTTAATATTGTTTTTCGTTTCTCCATTATAACTGCACAAACTAAAAACGGTATACTGACCGTACTAAGATGTAAGTTATTTTATTCCTTTAATAACTAAAAACATTATTATTTATTACTGTATATGGTAAATAAAATAGGGTTAAAATATAAATAATCATTGTAATAAATACTCAATTCATAATTGCATCACTTAAATGTGAACCAATTAAGGCTCGGGAAGTGAAAGAGATAAATGGAGTTTATACATGAATACTTCTTAATTTTTATGTCATCTATTAACAGTCAATTAACATGTAAAAAATTACCAAAACCATTTGAGGGTATGAAAAAAAACCGTCCTTGAAGAGGTTAATGCTAAATATCCGTCATGATGCGTAATAGGATAATATTTTGATAAATACTGTATAGTTTTCTAGGTCGAATTAGGTAGAGAAATCGGGTTAAAACATACTTATAAATCTGTATTTATTTGCGATAAACTATATAAAATTTGCTCAATTTGTTACTTTTTGTGGCTCAGGTCAAAAGATTTTATTCATTGCGTTAATTAGAGTTACTAGAGGCTTTGCCCCTGGACGCTTCGCTTCGCTTGCAGTTGGAAAACTCTCTAAAGGCTCTCGCTAATCTTTGGCTCGTTTGTACCTGGGTGAGTATTTTTAACATCTGGATTATATCTATAATGTATCTACTCCAATATTTAGTGACTTTGAAGGAGGTATAAAAAGAAGCTGTACCTATTCGCCTTCTAAGTGACTTGAAAGGTGGTATAAAAAGAAGTTCAGATTTTAAATTGTATGCGCATTTTTCAGACTTTATGCGCGTTTTTGAAGACATAAGACCTAGCACGTTTAATTCCTGACGTCAAATAACCCCTGCAGGCAAATTTCCATCAATATCGTTAGAGCCGTTTTCGAGATCCGAGAGATACAAAGATAATACAAGAATTGCTCATTCAAAGTAATAGGATTTTAAAAATATAAAGTTTTATTACACGATAATGCTGTTTTGGGGAAGCATATCTAAAACTTTCCAACCAAGAATATATTACACCGAATAAATTATGAATTTAATTTGTCTCTAAAACCATGAAAACTTGGAAAATTGTGGACAAAGTGAACTTAATAATCATAATTTTAAATGAAATAATATATTTCTTGTATAATGAAATACGTGTCCACGAGAAAAAAATGCGGTTTCTACATGATTGAACTTTGACTTGCCTCAATAAAAGACACACTAAAATTCCTACGTCCTTTATCTAGCTTCAACCTTGTACATAACAGACTGAATATAAATAAGGCACAAATTTCTATGTAAATATGCCAACTGTACGAATGCCATGATTGAATTTGATTTCTGTTGACTCGAGTATGTTTTCTGTAGATTATACGCTTTTTAAACCTGAGCGTATGCAGTTGTTAGGGTTGCTATTGAATTGGAACATAATACATTTTTATATTACATTGTTTGGACTTAGTTGTTAGTTTTGTTACACTTCATAATGTATAATGCAATAGTAATGTTTTAGAGAGCATATTTCCACGTTTTTCAAGAACTTAGCAGTACAAAAAAAGGTAATATTGTGTTGATAGGTGAATATTTATCTAATTTATTGTTTGTTTACATTTAACTTATAAATACATTTTGTTTACTGAATATTGTTACTAAAGAATTAAGTTTCCAAAAATAATCGTAACAGAAATTCTCAATACGTTTTTTGTCAAACAATACACAGTGTACCTATTTAACAACTTTCTACGTTTAGTCAAAATAATGGAATTTATAAATATTTCAGTTTCTTTTAATCAACCTATAGTTTATAAAATTAAAGAATATGACAAATATAAAATTTGTGTAAACAGAAAAATCCAATTGGTTCATCAGTTCAATAATTCTAAACTAAAAATGTGTTTATGTTTCAGCGTTTTATAATCGCAACTAAAAGATAAAAGTTATAACAAAAAATGTATTTGAAAGAGCATGGGAAACTCTAAACATCAACAGTAATGACAATGTAGGTAATAAACGGTATAATGTAGAGAAATTAATAATCGATTGTTTTTTTTTTATAATGGTGAATTATAAACTCCAAGTTCTGAGAGCGCATTGAAGTTTCTCTTGATTAGAATTATTTGTATTGCCTCCGGGAATATAGCATCATTTTATAATTTGTAAGAGGAACCTTGATTTAATTTATATAACTAAAATTAGACATGAAAATGTACTATCTTTGCATAAACAACATTTTCTCTATCTCTTATTATTTTCCCTAAGGAGTGTTAAGAAGACAGATTTATAAATGTAGAACTTTGCATTAAATTAATGATGACTCTCATACACGGTAGAAGTTGACAATAGTTCTTTGTATTTTGTAAAAAGAATCGTTGAGTCAAAACACAATTGACGTAAAACAGTTGTGGGGGAAATTAATATTAATAAGGTAAAAAATGTTTAAAATGTTTCATGAATTTTATGTTTGTTAAAAAAAATCGAAAACATGTAGGTCAAATAGATAAAATAATTACATTGACCAATTGAAACATTTTAATTTTGTTTCAATACTAATCACATTTTAACAAACAATTGATCAGGTACAAAGTGTGTAAAGTGCAGAGTGTGGTTTCGAATATGTCAATCAATTAATTATGTTAATCAATTTGTTGTCAGTGTTAATTAAGGCTGCGCATAGTTTGAAGGTGAATTGTTTATTAACAGTTTGTTGTGTCTATTTAAATCTGGTCACTTTATTTAATGTTTATTTATTTACTTAAAGTAATTATATTATAATTCACAGTAAGTTTTATGCCAATAGTAACAAATGATTAGAGATTCTTAAATACAAAAATCCATCTTCTATGAAACTACTTACAAATAATCGTTGAAATAAGATACGATTGAGGTTTCCTATCAAACAACTAACAATACTGGGTTGATCCAGATATTCGCATATTTGTGAAACAAATTGATCCAGAAAATGAAGCAACGTAATTTTATTTAAGTTGTTCATCATGTACATATGAAATATTGGCAAATTGAAGAAAGAAAATTATAGGTTTTACAAAAAACATGTGCCTTGACTACAGTCGAAAAATATGTCAGATGACTGATAATTTTGTAATTTTGTTTTATCAAATAAAGATATATCAATGTTTTGCTATCAAAAACGCTAAAAAGAATACGATGTCGTTATTTTTAAATAAATAAAATACACTGTACGCTATTAACTTGCATTTATTGCTGCGTACCCTCGTCTGGGTTAGATGGACTTAACAATGTAACACAGGGTGCAGTTTGGCAATAGTGGAACTTTTGAAAACGGAATTTTTAATCTGTTACTCTTAGGAGGCTAGCAATTTATGCAGCAGCAATTTAACTTATGTTTGGCAGATAAAGAAACAATATTTTCGCCTTTGCGCTATGAAACCCAGGCGGAAAAACTTTCCGTTCGTTATATCAAGCTATAGCTTTCTTCGACGCCATTAGTTCGTTGCTAAAAAAAGTACTGCACACTAAAGCACGCAGCTTTACGCCTACCTGATAAATAGTTCAATTATATCTCTAATTAGATTTATCCGTAGAAATTACGTCACTGTAAGTTAAATACTGAAGTGAATTGCCATCGGTGTAACGACTTTCAATACAGTGTTTAGTATGACGTTGTTGAGTTATTATTTACGTCACCTTAATGTATTTAAAAATGAGGAATTTATTAAGTTATTTACGTCACATATAAAGCTAATTTTACACTATAGTTAAACTTTGTTTCTGGTGAAATAACAATTTGACTAACATGAATAAGCATGTTAACATGAACATTAAATGAATAAGCATGAATGAACATTTCAGTGTGGCATTAAAGTCCGGAGTTTAGCATAGCTTCTGCCTTACTAGTAATTGTGATGTAGTTATATACTACTCAACGTCACGTACAGAGTACTTGTAACTGTAGTCAAATGCAATTTGCCACTTTTGAATCTACGTTCTCAAAGTTCTTACATTTGTGATGTTGCCGGTGGCAAGAAATTAAACTTTAAGTTAGACTCCGTTATTCAGTTATTTCATTAAAGTATGGAAAATATGGTTGTTTCGTAGCGGCACCCGTTAAGTTTGTGCCATAGTTGAGGGAGACATCAAAGCAAAGCCCTCGTTGCGACGCAAACGGTGGCAACTTTCTGATGAACTGATTTGGTACATAAATAGACTTTGATTAGACTACCTTAGTGCAAGGAACTTCCAAGAGAACGATCCACCGAAATCTATACTAGTGATAATGAAATGCTTTGAAGGGATAATCCTAGAGATATCCAAGAGCTTATATTTGTATTCATTGTTGATAGCCTTAGAACTACATATATTATATATATATATACTATTTATATTTTGTCAAATGTAGTCAGTATTTGTTCTTTACCTTTTATGTGGCTACATGTTTCACTGCCACAGGCAGCATCATCAGGCCAGCTATCTATGTACACTTAAACACTTATATATACACAACACATAAAGTTACACATATTTTCGTACATTTTTTGTACACGTCATATAAATAAATAGGTTTGTTCAGATTTGCTACACTTAAGAGGTACCTCATTCTAGTGTACTTCCTTCAAGACTGTCATGCCATCTTCCTTGAGTTTTTCCAGCTACATCGACCAATTTGTAAATAATTTACCAATCCTATTTTTTTTATGACATAAGCATCTATAAATTTAGGATCTAGTTTAGCTGAAAAATAATTTGCAATCATTTTCTAACTGAGGAAAATGTTTTCTCCACACAAGTACATTTACGTTATAAGTTACAGATCATCTTTTGAAGTTATATCTTTTAGCATATACTGACTTCATATGCATATTTTGTCTGCTTAGTTCTTGTACAGGAACAAGGTGAACCAATAGTTCAACTTGATGATTTCTACTTCAATAAAAATCATCTCTCATGATAAAAATCTCAATAAAAATCAGTTCTCCATAGTTCAGAAAGTATGGCGGTGTTCTTCCAGTAAATTCCATTCACACAGTACGAAGAGCACAATCTAATTTCGACAACTGCTGTTGTACCAGTTTCTGCTGTTGTGCTGTTATGCTTCACATATTAATTCGTTCTGTTATATTTCCTTGAGTTTGATAATGTTCGTTGTACAGGGGTGTAGGTCTAGGTCTACCATATTCCTACAACAAGTGTTTGAACTTATGACTAGTTCGTAATGTACAATTAACACAGATAATTTCATTGGTTACTACGAAATTTAAAAAGATACTTTCTTCCATACGTGTTACTATAACGTCTGAAGGCGCTGTGCTGAATGGAATTAGTAATGTATAATTCGTAAAACAATCACAAGTGAGAACTAATAATCTATTGTCCCTTGTTGAAATTGGAAATGGTTCAATTATGTCTGTAATTTTCATTTTCCAAGGTTGTTTTCCAACCTTCTCTGAGCCCATCATTTCAGCTGGTTTAAGTTGCGATGGGTTATTTCTGGAATAAATCATTTCATAGAACATATTTACATATTACACTTACAAACACACACAATAACACATTTTCTCGAACTATTACCTTTACTTAAGATTTTTAACTGTATGGGGCAGTGCAATAAAAAGTATCAAATGATTGGTATTCAAATTGTGTTAATCTATTTGTGTTTTTGTTTTACTCACTAGAATCCCTCCACCATAGAAAATGTTCAGAAACATGTTTGGAGAAAAAAATATTTCTTAAAGTTTGTGGAAAAACAATCTGATATCCATATGAACAATGTTTACTCTTATCCAGTGTGGATACGTCACCAAACAACACATCTGTTGCTGGTTTGGTCGGTATCTTTGGATAAAATGTTTGCTCTCAGTCCAAAAAATTCCAAATGTTTGTTGTCAGTTTATGTCGTTAGCTAGTGAGAGATGCATGTGTTGTGAATTTTTGTCATGCTTTGGTAGTGTTTATTCACTAAAATCTGAGCACCTTTTGAACATTTAAAATGAGTAAGGACTTTTTTCATTTGATAATATCATTTTTTTATTCAATTGTACGAACCATAAATGTTGCTGTGGGATGCAAGTGTCAAGGAATATAAAAATAAGTTTAAGATGAAGGATACATTTACTACTATTGCTACACAGTGAACAAAATTACTTCAGAATATGATTGGCTTCCCTCCGTTCTCCAAGAACAATACTTCCATCTTCTACAACATGGTTTAAGGTGTCAGGAGAGGTGCATATTAATTGATGATTTACTTACGATCAAAAGTTATGTAATTAGGTAGAGGTAACAAGAGTACTTTTTCAGTTCTCAAAAACATTGGTTTTCTTAGAACACAGAACTACAATGCCAAAGGAATTTTCTGAACAACTGAGTTCACAAAGACAAACATATAGTGCTCTGGAGCCATCAATAAAATGCTATGGTGACTTTTATAATTAAAAAACATAGATCCACTTTTCTCTGGAGATTGCAAAATAACATGCTTTCCATCAAGAGTATTTGATTAAATTTATTATTCAAATTACCAATTTCACTTAAAACCAGTTGCTAACATTCGCCATTCTTCAGGTTTTGACGGGGAGTTGAATATATTAAGATAAACAGCTTATAAGGGCAGAATAGACTTCAGGTACAAATCTTTGCTTTGATACTTTGAATAAATACATCAAATGATAGTCTCACTCTCCTGTGACTAAAAACCGAAGAGTTATAGCCAAACGATCGTTTACACTTATTGCTTCATGAAGAAAGTTTGTGTTTTTTTAGCTACCATCTACCATGTTGGCAACTATTTCAAAATCAGAGTTATATATTCGTGTAAAATTTGTGAACAAACAGCTAGCTATTAAATCTGTGAGTAAATGTTCACTAATTTATTCACATCTTCTTTGTAATAAATGTCTCTGCCACCATCTACGAGGTCGAGGATGATTAATATAAGGTCATCCAATCAGGTGGTTCATTACTGTGATTTCGCACGAAAGTCACTCACTAAACTGATCACAGCACTACAGTAAAACAACTCGTATGTTTCCTCATAAATATTGATTTATTTGTTGTTCAAACAAATGTTTTCCTAACTTTAGAAACGTTTGTGATAGTTCCTGAAAACAAACTTGTTTGACAAACATTTGTTGGCTAAATGTAGCAGTTGCTTAAGTAATGAAACAACTGTACCTCTAAAAATTCATGCGATAATGATCTTCGTCGTTTCCTCATTGAAAAATATCGCAAACACATAAATACTATATGTGTCAACTGAACAAATCTTCATAAAAACAGTTAGTTCATAAATACATTAAACGTAACGGCTAACTCTCATCGTTTATACAAAATCGAATTTTGCCTCCTAAAAGTGAAGTTTCATTTCATCAAGTAGTTTGTTTCGCTACTTCCATTGTATCAAACTTAGTTTGCCTTTACTACTTTTAATCATATTTTCATAACTACACATGAAAATAAAATACATTTTTTTAATACCTTTATAGGTTTATAGGGTATTTCTGCAGACATTTTATTTAAATCCTAAATACAGTGAAGAACTTCAAATTAATTTAAGTTTTAACTAAAGTTTACAATACACTTATTACTAAACTTTAGCAACTAATGATTTTTTAATTCCTCTTGTTATGTGTCAACAATTTCGTTACACTGTTATGTTTTTGTATTGCAGTCATAATTAAATCCATTTCATTTAACACAAGAATCACATAAAGGTGAAGTTCAAAGAGAATAGAATAACAGTCGACTGCATAGAATAGTGTTAATTACTTGAAGCAAACTAGATCAAACATACCTTTATATTGCTTTGAGATAACAGATGCATCTATGTACAAATGATACTTATTAGAGCGGCACGTGCTTATGAAGCGAGTTAATTTTAATATCCGCTGTTGTGAACAAACTTTAGTTAAAATATACTATTCTGCATATATAACTAACTGTATTTGTATCTAAAGTTGTATAATATTTATGTAAAAATATTATTCAGTTTACTTTATACGCAAGTTACTGAAGAACTTTCTCTTCTTAAACTAGTCGGACCGTGTTCCGTCCAGAATATACAAAAGTTGTGTTAGAACTATGAAACAGGTATATTGTCAACTTGTTTGAATTAATCATTAATTTACTGATATTTTGGAAGTCGTCCAACATTTGGTCAGAAAATTACGTGGTGCAGTTGGAACCTCCAACGGAGATTACTCAGGTTCAAGTTTTAGATGTTGCCAAATGTATTACCTGACGAGCACAAAGAAAACAGTTTACTGTCGGAAAGTAAAAGCAGAATCAATAATAATAAGCAAAGTAATGTGCGTGTTGTACTGATACTGTTAGGCCACGAGGATACGTCATGTTAATGTGTAGAACTACCGAGAAAATTTACCGTAATTTTTAACTACAGAGAATTTAACTCATAATTCCTTGGCACACAGAATGGGGGCTGCGACCACGCATGCGAACTTTGCTCTCAGCGACCTGGATACCGATCAGTATTTGTAATATTGCATCATTAGTTACGATCTCATCCAGGGCGTGACGGGCGGCGATCAGTTGTGTTTCAAATCTGTTGCCCATCTAG